>VTGD01000089.1:0-166080 GCA_013406985.1 Calonectria crousiana
CCAAGGGGTTTTTTTTTTTTTTGTCTACCATGCCAATGATACGACAACGGTGAACACTCCCAAACCCGAAAGACGACTCTCATTGGCTTTTTGGTCGCCGGCGACCCTTACCAAAACACACGCACACACGCACACACAAAGTTTTTTTTTTCTCATTTCCAACACTGGAGGGCACTAGGGCTGGTCCATGTTAACCTGCCGATGGACGCCAGCCGTGCAGACGGATTTCCTATTCCGTTAAGCTACTTGGCGGAATTATTGGTCGGCGACGAGAAAGTCTCCGTCCCAATGCTAACCCCACCAAAGCTGAGGGGAATCAGGGTGCGCACTTCCGGCATGCTTGGCGAGCATTAGTGAGCCATCAGCTCGGCGAGCAGAGTCAAGGGCGTGGATGGAGTCAGACCTGGGGGAATCCACACCTGTATTTCAAGAACCTCAAGGCCAGACGCCACGAGACCGGCGGTTGTCGCATCATCTTCTGGGGGCTTGCCCAGCTTATTGCCGGCCCTGGCTTGCAAATACCGCTCGATCTTGGCTGCCGTAAGCACTACCTACCGGCGGCCCTTTAAGCGCTCAGTCGCCTCCCTTTCCTTGTGGATGACTGGTTGAGGGATGAGGCGGCGTGATCGTTATTCCAGATCGGCTGAAAAGCCACTCCAGAACTAGCCAAACCGAGCGCCGTCTCACCAACCAACACACATTCCATGTTTAATGCTAGCATTGCCTCAGGGTGGGCTTCTCTCCATAACGTTGGCGCTCAGTACACACAGCCTCTATGCAAAGAGCACTTGGCAGTGCGGCACTGCTGTCCCATTCGTGCCCACCTACGTCCCGAGCCATGCTTCGTCAGCAAAATGGGACCGCCGTGGTCTCAGTTGCGGCTGGACAGATGGTCCATGTGCCAGGAAGGCTTCTCGAAGGATGCCGAGAAAAGACAGAAGGGGGGTCTCTCTTATCAGCCGTGTCCAGCCCCTCGTGGCATCCTAGGCATGCAAAAAGCAAGCACGCCGGAATGGAACCCCGGCGCATTTGGAATGGACGGATAGAAAGCACGGGGGTGACATTGCACTGCATTACTATTCTTAGGCGGGCTCCCACATCCTTTCATGGCTGAATTCTGGGGCACATTTACGGCAGGACACCACCAGATTAAGCAGCTGAAGACGTCACTAAGTCATCCTGAGTCGCCCACTCTTGGCATGACAGGCCCAGTCTGGCCAATTCCAGTATCGCTGCCCTCAACCTCTGCCGAGCTACTAGCCTATTCAGTCCATACGTCGTGTAGCTTATCGATAACCGCATCCCATCAGGGTCATCATCAGCCCATTCGCTCGTGTCGATGGTCAGGGTCCGAACATGGATGAGGGCGTAGGCTGCAGAGCAGGATGGGCTGTGATTGAAGGGTTAATTTGCAAATGCTCCGAGGCGACCTGGCATTTCGAAAAAGTCCAATCGTGGGGGAGCAGGACCTCAATCGGGGAGCAAGCACCGACAATACCGACGGCGCGTCGTGACAGGTCTCCGTTGGGGTGTGGTGACATTAGTGCTGCGCAGGGGGGGCTCGGAATGAAAGCAGGCGGGCGTGGCGTCTCGTCTCACCCAGCAGCACAGTGAAGCCCACGACATGCCACCCCAACTCTCTTTTGGGGGAAATACACGCAGGTGAGCAAGTTAATTCCCACTTCCAGCGCGTAGCTGGAGTTTGCCTTTGCCCATTTTACCAGATTAGGGTCGATCCAGAGTGCTCCACGAAAGGCCGCGCAGGGGCTCAACTTTGCCAAGCAACCGCTTACCTATTCCAATGTGCAGTGCCATGTCCAAACCGCCACGTTATTCGGCAAGTGTCTGCAGCCCGAACAACTTCGGATACTAATACAGAGCCTTGTCTCCGTGTCCGTCTTAGCATCACATACGGAACTCCGTACATACGGTGGTCGAGGATGACGGCAGGGGTACGTGGCGAGCCCACCAACCACCTGCCAAATCTGAAGTGAAGCGTCTCACCCTGGGTCATGAAACCAAGGCTACAATCCCCCAAACGGCTGCGACGACTGGATCCGCTGCCAATCAAGGTACCGTGATCGACGCCTGTGCCTCTTTGCGTCCTATTTTCAACCGTTTTGCCGGGCTCGCAAAGCATGTGCGAGCTGCATCATTCCTTGTTCAAGGAAACGGCAGATGGTCGCTCACTTACCACTCGCCCTCCTCGAGTCCCCATGTCACCACGTCCCCGGGGCGATGATGCACGCATATTTCCATCTACAGCGCAACACAACGCATCGTATACATGTACATGTATCCCCCAAACCCCTCTCAACATGCACAGACCCAGGTCGGCTGAATGCCGACTCGAACCTCCCGATCTTAGTGGTACAAAGGGGAAAAAAGCAAGCAGCGCAATATATCCCGCGGACGTCATTGCATGAGATCTACGCAAACTAAGATCATGGGTCAGGTCCCCCAGAGGAGGTCTCGCTCCATCTGCTCTATTTTTTTTCTCCTCTCATTGCCACAATATCCTCCTTCTAGTGGCCCCCCTGGTATCTTGGCCGAAGTTCCCCCATGCTCGGCGACCACCACATTTGGACGGTTCTTCTCCAATTCGCGAAGCCTACCAACCTTATGCTTGTGTGGGCAGCAATCTAGACTGCCAGGGCCGAGAATCTCGCCGCAGAATCCGCCCGAGCCGACCTCCACTCGCCGGACAGTTGAATATCCTGTTTCAGGGGCCATCTTGCGCTCCCACCGTAAACTGCCTCGCTCATAGCGGGGGGAGGCAACAGAAGGAGGGGGCTTGACCGTTGGTGTTGGTTGTGAAAGAGTTCGCTTCGGTTGGGGTGTGAGGGTCAGCCATACGACTTTGTTGCTGTGCCCCTCGCCAACCTTGTGTCTCCGAGAGCTGCCGGTCTAGGCTGAGCGGCTTGAATTCCGATTGTGCAGGGCTCCGGCATACCGCCGTGAGGCGCCGGCATTGGGGGACGACATGCCGCTTATGTATATTGCCGGTCGTTTTTTTTTTTTTGAAAAAAAACGAGGAAAAAAAAACCCCCCAAGGAGATGGGGGTCCATTGTGGACCTTTCGTCTATCTCGATCATGCCAGTATGGGGACCTGAACAACGCCTACGTGGCAGCCTGTTGGTCTCGAGGCAAACTCGTCAGTCGGGTCATTATCATCAGGCGATGTATTTTCATCCCCCAGTGGAAATACAGGGTAGGAATATGCAGCAGTGCCAACAGAGAGAAGTGACTCGGTTCTGAAAGTAGAAAAGTAACGTACCTAAATATTCCAGGGTAGGTGGTCGAGCCAGGGGCTGCTGTCTCAAGGTGACATGATTCCAGCCTTGGTGATTGATTAGTGATCTGGGCGCGCGCGCTCTGAGAATTAAACGCTGTAACCATCCATTAATTTCGGTTTCGCTCAGACGAGCGATCGCCGTTTCTAGTCGGGCCGGAATGAGTTTGCGCGTGTCCGGCACATCCGCATGCTTGACACTCCTGTGGGTTGCGTGGCTCCATCCGAGACTGTGGAAAAAATCGAGAACCAGTCAAGAGAGGGTGTTCCCGCTTTGCGTTTCCACTAGACAAATGCCGAACCAGCATTGACCTCGAGAGGGGACGTTTTAGAATCCAAGTGATATGTCATCGGGCATTACTTCCCGAGGTATGGAGATGCGGAAAGTGGAGGATACGACGCATCGTGGAAACGTAACATGCCCATGGGGTGGGAACTTGGCGGCCGAAGCGACGTGAGGGGGAGCCATCATACACCACTGTGCCGACGAAGTGGACGTGGAGAGCGAGACCTTCCAGATGGTGCCGTATTCCGAGGGCGAGGAAATGGTGCTGATGGATGAGGCAGGTTACAACATCGCCCGCTTCTTGGCCGTTGAGGTTCTCAACACAAAAGGCCTTCCACCCACGCGTCGCCTGCCGGTCGCCGATTCCTCTTCTCTCCTCTGCCATGTCCCCACGGCTGACGATGTGATCACTTGGCGGGAAGGATTTGCCGTTTGCCGTGCGAGCCTCAATTAGGCCTTTTACCCGGCATCATCATCATCACTCGTTGATCAAAGGTACCTGACGCAGCCTATCAACTGAGGTTTTTTTAATTTTTTTACGTGCAATATATTGAAAATATGTCAAATCTGAGATAGGCCACACACGAAGGCGAGTGCGTGTATTATGACGAGGCGAGTTACAGAAGCTCCTCTACCGGCTAGATGCCTGGGTTCATGGCGGGTGGCACGGGAGCATGTACAATTCCGTCGTACAGGAATATGCGTAAAATGCCCTCTCCCTCGAATACACGGCACGTAATTTTGAGTTAAGGTTATCTCGTACTCGAACTCGATAAACCGGGTTACCTGCGCTGTAAAAGGTCTCGCCTCTCCACTCTTCGAATTATGGTTGAAGAGTACATACACTGCATGACACTCGGCCGGGTTACGGTGACACCTGTGGCACCAAGGCATGCATTTGGAATCACAGCAGAGTGTGCGTCAAGGTATTGTTGGTTGAAGAATCTTTCGTTTGTGCCTGATCCAAGTTACCTCGTAGCCTCGGAGGTGGATAGTGGCTGGACACATTCAACATGCCATCCGGAGACGAATGGTTTCTGCGCAAAAAGCCCAGTCACGCAGTACTGGCGGCATGTACCTGTATACACGCCATTTTCTGATCCCATAGGCCGGCACGCACAAGGCACGAGTGTAAACGGCACCTGCGGACTGCAAGGAACTTTAAACCCCAGGTGCCATGCAAGGTACCCGACCTTGGTTGGGGGAATGCCCCGTCGGTGCCGGCATATGAGACTTTCCGTCGCCAAGCTCGGGAAACGTGTATTTGTTGATTGCGAAGCGGACTTTTTCTGCCCCTGCGGCAAATTTGCTAGAACCCCGAGATCTTCTGGCTCGAAGATAGGCTTCCGGACTTGCAAGGATACAGGGGGGGTGACGGACGCGAGAATGGCCATCGTGATTTACGACATCGGCATCAATTTATTGCCGCGTTCCCGCCGGGCGTTTTATACTTTGAGGCGGGCGTTTGATGACCAAGGCAAGTCTACCGCCCTTGGATTTCGGCAGTCATCATGACTAGAGAGGGGCAAGAAGTTTTCATGTTTGGAGTCTGTTCGTCGATGACGAAGGTTCTTCTGATTGTCCAGCTCGAGGCTGTGCCATGGACTTGCAAAAGGGTCCATGCATTGTGTGACTTGGTGGCATGGTTATTTTCTTCCGTAGGGATTTTTCCCCCGGTGATCTATTACGTCCAAGTCACATGGGAGAAGGGAAATGTAATATATCGGTCGGAGTGGGGGAACGTCGCGGTCACTTGGGACTCAGGCAAAGAGGCAAATATATATATATACCGACTCTTATTTAAAGAGTGATTATATGGTTATATATAGGTCTTAAACTTAGCCATATCATCATTATGGTCAAGTGGCAACACCTAGGACCCAATACTTGTCACTCGTCGACTATGTTTTTATCTATCCTCCTCTATAGAGAGTAGACTGTCTTCTAATGAGAGAAAACAATCCATACGCAGTTTTGCGTGTCAAAATTATGAATAACTGTGTAATTGATTTCTATTCTAATATTTAATTTTCTGCCGAGGGTAGCGTCTCTAAGAAGGTCCTGGTCAAGGATTCGCACATGACCAAAACGATAACCAAAGATATGGTGGGACTCCTGCTTGGATATTGACAGCAATCAGTTATTATTCAACTATAAAGGCCCTTGGGTTTTTATACTGGTACAATCTGACCGATTGTTGCCGGCAAGTTGTTGAAAGCGTTATCTAGCCCTTCTGCAGATTGAACCATAAAACGACGGGATATTGTAGACTTGGGAGCCCATGAAGGTAAACTTTGAGGTGCTCTTTTCGTCTTAAGTTTCTATTTTGTTTCC
The DNA here is from genome assembly GCA_013406985.1 of Calonectria crousiana. Lineage (NCBI taxonomy): Eukaryota > Fungi > Ascomycota > Sordariomycetes > Hypocreales > Nectriaceae > Calonectria > Calonectria crousiana. Next base: position 5,914 of record VTGD01000089.1, read on the forward strand.
TCAATATATAATATTCTTTATTGTTGAGGGATATCGACAGTCTTATCATTTTGATCACTGCATTCTCACAATGGCATCGAAACAATGCTACAGCTACGCGATTCCGCCCATACTCAATGCCAAGAAGTATTTTCCTGTTCCATTTGTGAAATAATATTTGACAGTTACTTGTTGTTCAAAATAGAAGCGAAGTCAAAGAAAGATTCCGAGTGATTAAGAGAAAGTAGAGATGCGAGTTTGGAGGTCCTCTAAAAAGGGGAACATCTCAACATGATTATCTGCGAAACATAATCGCAGGCTTTACGATACCGGGGTACCATTGCGCTCGCACCAACTATCAACCATACACTAATTCATGGTGGAAATTTTGAAAAGGAAATATTTTCTGTAATGTTGCCACATAAGCAAAAGGATCCGTTGGGTATAGCTTTCTGCAGTAAAGTTAAGTCACAGCTGAAAGCCATTCTAGCTGCGTGGTTAAAACAGGCACATGTTCTCAAACTCTTTTAATGGATCAATTCCCTGTAGGGTGGTTTGCTTTCCATCCACATCATCATAGTTCTCTGGTTTTACGCGCTATTTGACACAATTTATGACTGTCGATAGTACATTCTTCATCATGGTCGACCAACGCTTTTACTTTCCCCAATGTACACTGTCCCATGACAAGCATATCCAAGGACAGGAATAATTGTGACATCAAGAACGATACACATTTTGATATTGTCACCCAACGAGAAATAGGCAATCACGCTACACAAGATCGGTTCAGCAACATTACTAACTAATACGCCATACCTACCAGGAAGAACTTCTCCACAGACAACTTCCAGGTGCCACAATTACATGTAAAGGGGAACTATTATTGAATTAATTGCTTACTTTTCGACGATACGGTTGTAAAATGGTGAATTTAGCCACCCAGTGCGTTCAATATATTCTATACTGGTTTGCATCTCGTAATGTTCAAATTCATTGCAATCTGCGCATTCGATATTTGATTCGTTATCCGTTTGCTTTAGTTACGTTGGACGGCTGTCAAGAACACGAGCGCCTCGTTTTGGAATCCGCATTTCGCCAACTAGGAAATTAGGAATCTTATTTGGGCTATGTCGTCAAGCGGGAAGGGAGGCTTGGGTAAAAGATTCTCGAAGAAGTGACTAAAATGAATCGGAGTATAACATTGGGTGGGGTTCGAGCAATCCAAAATCGCTACCTAACACTTTCAAGGGTCCAAGGCGTCCAAATGCCGCCACCATGTACAATGGTATCTTTCATTACACTATGCCCATTCAATCCAGAAGACAATCCATAGTCGCAGGTTTGGCGTCCATGTATTTGGAGGTACTCTTCTTCATTTGGTGGCGGAGGACCGGGGTTGTTTGCGAGCAGTGGCTGAGCATGCCATCGATAGAGCTGGGCAAAATTATCTATGTTATAAGGGGCTGTGTTTGGTTATATCATCTGGAAGATAACATGCATCTCATCATGACGCAGTACAGAGCGGTGCAAATTATCCAGAAGCAGACCGACAAGCGGCCCTTCCAGGTCCGAGACAGGAACGGAGGCTAAAATGTTGACTTCCAGAGATCATAACAAACCACATCAGCACATATTCTCCATTGTAAAAGCATGACCTTAGTCGATCGATAACCAACTCCTCTTTGCATCAAGGTGCGCTCTCAACATCCAAGCTGTTCTCACTACCCTCCGGCATTAAACTTGGGATATCAATACACATGTCGTCTGAGTAACATGCTTCATGGAGGTTGAGAATGTATTCATAGATACATGGAGCAAGTGAAACCGGTGGTAGGGGTTATCTATACCTTCAATTTGGGTTGGGGGAGCCCAATCGCAGTGTCGAACCGGATTTAGATGCCGGAAATCCATCTGTCTACACATACGAAGATGGTGTTGACTTCGAGGGAATGTTGCTTCTCGTCTATATATCATCTTTATATAGTCATCCCTGGCTTATTTAAGCTTTTTTGTTCTTTATTTTTATTTTACCAATAAATGATTGAGGTCGCAGCAAAAGGTCGAACTGACCATCATCCAGAGGTTGTATTGTAGATTCCCTCGGCATTCAGATCAAGTGTGGTTGCCCCTGGGGTTTAAGAAAGAATACAGTATACGTGTGATAAGCATCTGGAGGTGCCGTGGCCAATAGTTGGCAATGAGGAGATAGCACGGACTAAGAAAAAGCGTAGGTTATTGGGATGCGTCCACCCAGTAATATATCCATATACCTAGGAACTCCTGTAGTTTAGTTTCAAGGTAACTATATGCTCAAAGCAGTTAATCTTATCGATAGGAAATTTTACAAAGATGGCTTATCCAGAGTGCAAAGGTCTGTGGGACTAGCAGATTGGAATGATGGTGAAAGCGCAACAGTAGATCTAGGGTAGTAGGCATTGTCAACCGAGGAAGGTTGTAAAGATAAATACAGAGCAATGTCAAGTTTTTGAATAGGCTGACCACGCTATTGAGGTGGCTTTGTGGGATCAACTCCGTGATCTGTTCTAGTTGATAAATATCAGGTTCGTGGCTTGGCTATGTCACATGTGATGGAGACGGGTGATTTTTTATCTAGGTTTTTTTTTATAAATTTTTTTTTAAAGGGGCTGCAGATTAGAGGAATGAACATGAACAAAAACACAGGGTCAATGCTGAGCTGTCCTTTGTCAAACACGATACGCTGGTTTTGATGATACCACTCCAAAGATCATGTCATGGCCAAGACGGGTTGGGTTCTGTGACGGACACAGGCCCCGGCGGGATCAAGAATGAGATTGAGTTTCACTTCAAGATGCCGAAGCAAAGATGAAAGGATGGCCTGCTGCTGCTAGCGAGCGCCCATGGGTTCGACTAGGGCCGAAATCTAGCGGCGCGGGATGTCATTGTCTTAGATCTGCTCGGCAAATGGCCCGTGGTCACGCGACACCCACGTCGGGAATGACGGCCGTGCCCTCATTTCGACGCGAAATCCACGTACAGAAGCGAGAGGGCGTCCGCCGTGTTCTACTTCGGATCAAGCCTTAAATTGGGGTCGCTTGCAAGCGCGCAACCTATTGGATCCCGCATGTCTGGCGCTCAAGTGGCTGGCTGGCTGTGCCTCGCCTTGGACGTCTTTGATCGCCGACGGAATGTGCAGCGGCAGAGTTTCAGAGCATCATTATCGATGCAGCGTGGCGTCACTCAAGGATGCTGCTTAGGCAGGGGCTCACGACATTGCTTCGCATCTGGAACAAGCTTGAGGGCGGTGCAAGCCCTGTTGGACGTGGCTTAGTTGTTGGCTGGACGTGGGACGGATGAAGCGTCGCGCCCTCCAGATAGACGAGTTGGGGCTAGAGTCAAGATGAAACCCAATTGGCAGCGGCCGAACAATGCGTTGGGCCATGGGGCTTGATATTGAGGAATCCGGCACCAACATTCCAATCCTCTACGCGCGGTTGCAGCATCAGAGGAAGGCCCCATTAACCAACCGTGGTGGCCACCTTGTCCGAGGGTGGCTGAGAGCAACACGAGCTTCCCCCTTATCAGAGCGAAAACATGTCCAAACCCGAACATGGAACCCATCTTGGAACCATACTCAGTTGTAGTAAGCGGGCTGGCGGACATGTGGACGCTCCTGGCCACAGTGGGTGCCCTGTAAATGAATTACGATCGCCTCACATGTCCAGGACGATTGGTGAGTGGCTGCGCTCTGGGGGTATCCCAGGCGGCCATTGGCCGCTGGCATTGTTGTCGTTGCCGATCTGCCTGCTGGAAACCGACCCCTGCAGAGGAGCTGGAATTAGCATCTGGCGCTGCGACATTGGGGCCCTAGCGATGCGCAATCCCCCCCAACTCCCCATGGGAGGGGGGCCACGGACAGCGCCAAAACGCCATGCTCGTAATTTCTTCCAGAAGTACTCCGTATTGGTCCGCAAATTTAACTTCCATCTCCCTTTCCCTCCGCCTGCATCACCGACTCCGTCAGCCTTGGCCTCGGCCTCATCTACCGTTTCGTCGAGCGCATTCATTCCTTATCTCTTCCCCTCGTCGACCTTTTACTCCGCGAATGACCCCTTCATCGTCGTCTCCCCCTCGACCCTTCCTTTCGCTCCTACGTCTTGGCCGACGATAGCTTCTCCGGACCGGCCGATCCGCCCCCCCTCTCAAGCTTCCGGACCTCGCGATCCCGACCAAGTCCTCGATAACACCGCTGCCATGAGCTGGCTCACGGAGCTCACGGGCGTGCTGGCGCCCTTCTTCATCGTCATGTCGCCCATTCTCTCCTACAGCGACCAGATCATCTCTATGCACCGCTCCAAGAGCAGCGCGGGCTTCTCCCTCGACATTCCGCTTATCATGCTCGTCGCATCCTTTCTGAGGTTCGACCCAGGCCCTCACCCGCCCCCCCGCGAATGCGCATGTAGCTGACCTGCGCCTTCGATTGCAGGATCTTTTACTGGCCGCACGCTCAATATGACATGAGCTTGCTCGCGCAATCGCTGCTTATGGTGATTGTTCAGGTCATCCTCCTCAAAGTCGCCCTCGACCACCGCCCTCCCCCCTCCTCCAAGGGAGGCGAACTTCCCTTTGCCGGCGCTGATGATGGCGTTCTCGGTTTCCAGCGTCCCTACGGTTTTTGGCAATGGAGATCCCCGAAGCGGTTTGTACCCAGCCATGACCCGGTTACCCCGTATAGTTGCTTATGGCTGACGTGTATTTTTTCTTCTTTAGGTACTGGCAAGCTGTCACCTACTTCGCCGGTGCTCTGCTCATCCTTGAATTCGTATTGTCCAAGGTCCCATCGCTGTACGGCACATACGCCAATGCCATTGGCTACATTGGTCTTGCAATCGAGGCAACTCTCCCCATTCCCCAGATCTTGGTCAACTGGCGTGCCAAATCGTCCAAGGGCCTTCGACTGTCCGTCCTCGCGTCCTGGATCGGAGGCGATTCCATGAAGCTGTTTTGGTTCTTCACGACGACCACCGAGATTCCTTGGGCATTCAAGATTTCTGGTTCGTTCCAGGCGTCGTGCGACGCGTTCCTGGGTCTCCAGTACATCATGTACGGTAGCCAGGAGAAGGCAACGGTAGTTAAGGAGCACCCGATGACAGAGTGGTCATCGCATGGTCGCAGCCACAGCCATAGCCAGGGCGACGGAAGACGATCTTCGAATTTCAACGACAAGGAGGTAGAGTAGGATCTATCCAGACAATGTAAAAGAGGTGTAACCTTTGGATAAATAGGGTTTGCTCCATGCGCCGTATGCCGATGCAAGGCACCTAGATGGTGTTAATAATTTGCGGACACGAAGATGATGTCGCCAAGAGAGGACAACATACTGGACGCGGCCAAGAGCAGGAGAGCAGCAATCTTATAGACTTGGATATGGGGCACAGGCACAGGAGATGGAGAAAACGGCGTTGGAGGTTATCATATGTGCTGCGGTCGTAATCGGGGCCGGAACGGACGGGGACCGGGAATGACAAGGAGGCGCGCGTGTTTGTCGGAGTCCGGCTGAGTCCGGGATAGACAACAAAAAGCATCACCATCAGCAAGAGGCCGAGTATAGAGCCAAGCCTGCCCAGCGATGTACATGAGCTGGCTGACTTTGAGCATGACGACGCATTGGATCGCGCATAGAGGTGTATAGACGCAAGACAAATAAATATCAATACTAATGAGACTCTACGAGGAATGTTCCTGATTACTGGGATGGGGTGACGATGCCAAGATGCAGCTTGCTCCACAATAGATGCACCTGCATGTCGATTTTAAAACAATTGATCCCGAAGGACTGGAACCGTAGTTGGGGCACAAAATCTTATCTGGCAAAGAGCCTCAAGAACTGGCGCAAGATTGGGTGTAGCAGATTGCACAGTCTGAGACTAGCCACACCAGAGGTGCGATGGCCGTTAATTTCTGATAGCGGGGTACTCGCGAGCCGGGATGAATGCGAGCACTTTGGTTTTGGGGAACGTGGAATATGAACAGGTGGATTTTTAGAAATTGAGGATAAAACCAGAGATTGAATAACTGTAAGCAGTGTTCTGTCATGGTTTGATTTTTCGCGCTATTTGATTTATCAAGTGGACCTCCTTCAAGCATCCATTCAATCAGCTGTGATGTTGCTGCGTGGTACCTCCTTATCGAAATGGCACCAACTGTCACCAGGTGCCAGGAGTTGGTTGCCCCCCCAGCCACCCGACTTTTGGCTTCACTTTTCAACCACCCGCATAATCCATTGCAACTGTTCGACCACCCACCCTCTTTTTATTTTCTCTACACCCATACGCCTTGTGCTTTTTCATCGTCACCACGGCAACCTCTTGTATATCCATTTTGTCTTTATTCAGAACCCTCGGACTGCTCGGGAGTATAGTGTTGCCTATCTTTCCTTGCGGGTTGTCGCTTTCGCCTGAGACTGGGAAACTCTGGAACTAGGAGCGTGGCGATTCCTATCTATCCCTCGAATTACAGCTTGTCCTTGCGACAAGAGAGTACTGCCTCGCCGCCGAACCAAGACCCAAGTTTCTCTCGCTTCCTAAGGGTTTTTCGGTATGTCCTTTTATTTGGTTTCCCATCCTATCTTGAAACCCGATCATAGCTAACTCATGCCCTTCAATTCAGCAGAGCTTACGAGGCTCAACTTTGTTGTCGAGTTATCCATTGTCAATGTGAGTTTAGGCCCCCACACTGCAACATATTTGCTTCTTTTCTTTTTCTCGGCCCTACACCCACTGGACGCATCGCTCTCTTGCCTGAGGGAATCACCCCCTCCTCTCTGCTGTTATTCTGGCCCAGCCTACTTTTTTTCATCCTCACACCATTTCATCCCGTTTCCCCCTTCATCTCAACGCACCCGAGCAAACGCATCAAACTTTAGGTGCCTACGTCATAGGGGTCTGATTGCTTCGCTTTCGATGCGCTTCTATATTCTCAGCACAAACACCTTGCCATTCAATCTTCACACTTTCCCGCCAAGCTGCACACGCCGAGCGTGAATATTTATTTGTTCAAGCCCCCACTTTTGCGCCTCTGCCTCTTTACTTCGTTTCTCTCGCTCTCAACCCCTATAACCTTTCGTTGCGCCGGCTTTCTTGGCAGACTGATTGACTAGGTGTCAGAACACTTCGTCCATCTGGTCTTTCCTTTGTCGGTTACATTCGCTTAGGTATTAGGTTAGTGGACTTGGGTTTCTTTTCAGATCTAATTCATGGTCTTTTTACCTGCCCATTATATTCGCCGTGCTACATCTTGACTGATTCCTTATTTTTTGCTTCTTCCTCTTGACTTGCTAATGTTTTGGTTCGTCAGCTAATGTTGGACTAACTAGACAACCCAATCAACCGTCATCATTGTCATGCCTCCCACCAACACCAAAGCCAACTACAAAACCTACGAGGCCCAAGCCCGTATGGTCAGAGCTATTGTTGCCGCTCATCCTGATGTCAAATGGAACTACAAGGGTAAGCTAGAATCCGTTTATTTTTGTTAGTTGCCTTGTTTTTGTTTCCCCTCTCGCACAATGTCACCAGGGAAAATGGCGCTTCCACATTCCTTGAATCGAAGTCGAAGATTGACTCTTCGCCCCCAGAGATTGCGGCTTGTTATGGCTCAGACATGACGGAACATGCTCTGAACCATCGCTTCCGTCGCCTGCGTGCCCACGCCGTCATCATACAAACTGGCCGTACTCAGGGTCTTGATATGAAGGACATGTCGACAGACGAAAACGCCCTTCCCAAGACTCAGGAGGCGATTGAGAAAAATAGTAGGATTCCCCGTTGCCTTCTTCCCTTTTGTTCTTTTTTTTTTACCTCGGCATGAGTCATTTGCAAGTTTGGTACCAAGTTTCACACTGACGCTCCGTTACAGATATTGCAAAGTACTTTGGCCAGTCTACGGCTGATGGGATTCAGTTTCAGTTCCGCCAAATAAAAAAAGATGCTGAGCAGCTTCGCAAGGTAGAGAGTGAGGGCGGAAACGTGGCTAACTGCCTTTCTTTTGGAGCCGGTTCTCTCGGTCCCAGCACTCCATCCAAGCCCACCCCTTTCCGTGGCGTTGGGAGCCGCTCTGGTGCTACATCGAAGCGTTCTCGTACCGGCACTATCAAGCCCATCATCAAAGACGAGTCTGATGGCGAGGAAGAGGACCTCAACTTCAGCGAGCTTGACGACACCCCCTCGAAGCGGATCAAGACCACTGGTGGTCGAGGACGCACCCCATCTCGCCGTGCTGCTACCCAAGCAAACGTTACTATCGCTGCTAGCGCTCAGGTTGAGAGCAGTGCATCCCCTCCAGAGGACATTCCTACTCCGAGTACCGAGGTGGTGGCTTCTATGGCACCTGTCTATGCTGAACCAGCATCAATCTTTGGCAAGGTTGATCACCAGCACCATGCCTATGACAACAAGCCTGCCTCATATACCGCCGCATCTCCCTTCAACAGCAACGGTGTCGACGAATACCTCGGTATGAATGCGGGAATGTATGGAAGCTCCAAGTACAGCGAGTTTGACGGCGATGGTGAGATATGATCCACCATGCCATCTTCACGATGCAACATCTGGACAACCATGCGAGCCTTGACATTGGTTCAATCCATTTCTTTTTGTTTTCTATGGTCGGCATACTAAAAAGACCTCACTATGCACTTGAGGCAGAAAAGCAACATTTTCGATTTGTATTGCACACGGCGTTGGGGGATACATGAAGTCTCTATCTGGATTTTCTCAATCTTCTCTCTTTTGATTTCGCAGATGGCCATGATGCTTTCTAAGCTATTGGCACCTCGACGAGGATGGAAGGGCTTGGCTTTCGGTTTTGATTTTGAATGGCGGCACGGCGCGGTAGGACACGGATACCACATGTTTTGTGTTTATTTCGCTTCTCTTTTTATTTTTCAAAAAAAAAAGGGAACTTATGAGTGCGTAGGCAGGAGGACTCTTGATTCAGCAAGTCTCACAACCATGTGGCAGTCGGAAGGAAAAGAAGATTACAGGCGGGTTAGCTAGATTAGCTATATGAAACAGACAAAAATATACAGTGTGTATGTATGTGTATTAGCTACGTGTGTTCTGTGCGAGTGTAAAACAATCAGATTGATTTCACAACGCGACAGGGTCAAACTGAGCTGAGATGCTTGGTAAAACTGGTCCAAAAAAAACTCATTTCATACTGATTGTGGTATCCAAAAAGATGTCTCCTGTTTGTAACAAGCATTGATATCTGCGCACGCGCACTCTTATTGTTCCTCACGAGGGCCAACAGCAACATGCTCATCACGAGTAATAAGACTACATTTTTCCCATCCCCAACACCAGCAACCCACGCCAAGGGACTTTTGCATGACGCCCTCTCGGGCAACCCGTCCCCCCCACCGTCTAATCCGCCAAGACCTTCCAGAGGGCGTCCTTCTCCACAAAGTCGTGGTGAATCAGGTTCACCAGCCAGTACTCGTCCCTGACGCTGCTGAGAAACTTCTCCGAGTCGGAGCCGCGGCCGTAGACCTTGGCCCACTCGCCCCAGATGCCGAATGCCTCCTCGCACCAGGCGCGGAAGCTGACCTCTTCAATGATGGTGGGCGTGATGATTTCCTTTCCGGGGAAGACGCCCCAGGTGACGGCGTTGGTGCTGGCACCGCCAGACTCGTCAGCACTGGCGAGCCCGCCGCTTGAGTCGGAGGACTCGAATTCGCCGTGCGCGTTGCCTGCGTAGAAGCACACTGAATCGCGCACCTCGGGGGCTGAGAGCTTGGTCTTGAGGGCCTTCCATTCGCTAGCAGGGATGAAGAACTCGACAAACGACTTCTGGAAGACGAAACCGTGGGCAGGGCCCCAACCAAAGGTCGAGTCGTTGGAGCGCAAGCCGTTGACAGCAGGTTGCGAGGCAACAGTCCACCAGCCCTTGCTGTTGAGCTCAAGGAGGCGTGGCTGGATGGTTGAAGACTCAGCGAGAAGCTCCTCCTCGCTCCAGGGGATGGCGGGGAGTTCGCCTTTGATGTGCTTAACAAAGACTTCATTGATGTCCTGGCGACTCTTGGGGTAGCCCCAGAGCTTGACGGCCTGTGTCACGGACATGTGCAAACTTACGCCATAGCCGTCAATCTCACCATAGGCAGGAGAGCGGGCATCACCAAAACGGCCGTTGGGAAAATCATCCCAAGTGGCCTCGCGGCCAAGGACACCTTCGCCCTCGGAGATGGCGAGAGTGTTGGCACGGGTGTTGATGGGCTCGGCTGGTACCCCGGCCTCCTGAGCTGTGGCTTCCCATTCGGGGCGAGTCACAGACCGATCACCAACAATGACGCGGTTGTGCGGGTCAGAGCCGACAGACGAGTGTCGCCGAGATGCGCGGGATCGGGAATGACTGCTTATGGGCAAGTTGGCGCTGCCGTTGACTTGAAGGGCGGGGACATTGATGGAATCGTCAACGACAACAATGACCTCCTCGTCTTGGGGTGGGTCAGGAATGAGGTTTGTCCTCTCGAGAATAAAGGAAACGGCCTTTTCCAGGTTCAGAGTATAGAAATGGAAGCCCTTGGGCCCCGGGTATTTGCTCTTAACCTTCTTGACCTCCTCCACAAGCTCGCTGACAATATCCACGCCGACCAACTTGACACGCTCGTCGTCACCCTTGACGGCGTTGAGACGAGAAAGAAGACTGTCTGGGATTTTGGCGTGGCTCAACTTTGTCGTGCGCTTGATCATTTGGTAGCTCTGAATGGGCATTAGACCTGGGATAATAGGCAAAGTCTTGAAGGCGCCGCTGGGATGTGTTCGCAGCTTGTCCTCGAACTCCTCGTAGGCTTTGATATCGAAAAAGAGCTGAGTCATGATGAAGTCAGCGCCAGCCTCGACCTTGTCGACCAGATAGGGGAGGTCATGGTCAAGGCTCTGGCCAAGGGGGTGGCTCTCCTCGGCGTGTCCTTCGGGGTATGCGGCAACACCAATGCAGAAGTAGTCACCCTGCGTCTTTCGAATGTATTTGACCAAGTCCTTGGCCCAGTGGAAGTCCTGACCACCGTCATCCTCGGAGTCTTCGGGGTCGCGATACTCGTCTCTTCTCGGGGGATCTCCTCGGAGGGCTAGGATATTGCGAATGCCCAGCGCCTTTGCGTCATCCAGCGCCTTGTCAATGAGCTTTCGGCTCATGTTGGTGCAAGTCAGGTGCAAGCAAGTTGTGAGGCCGAGCTCGCGCTGGCACAACTCGGCGAGTTCAAGGGACTTTTGGGCCGTGGAACCACCGGCGCCCCAGGTAACGTTGATGAACAGCGGGCGGAGGGCTCGTTCCATGCGGTGCAGACGGTCTCGCAGGTTGGAGAAACCCATTGCTGTCTTTGGCGGGAAGAACTCGAGCGAGAAGTAGGTGCCGTCGGCCGGCAGGGCGGCGATACGGTCAGTGATTTTGTCCATGTTGGACGCCGGGCGGAAGGGAAGCTGCATGTGTGCAACGGAACTGAGGCCCAAGGGCGTCTCGGAGCGCGGGAAGGGCTGTTATAAGAAGGCTGGCCGGTCGGTGGAAGCGGCGGTGGTGACGGATACCGTCGGCGGGGTTCGTGCGTCTCTGGCGGCGCACGATTGGGCCCAGGTTTAGGAGGAAGATATGCAATGCGACAGGTCGGGCAGCGGCAGCGGCAGCGGCAGAGGAAACCCGTGGCGTCAACGGCTTCGCTCGACGTTGGCTATTAAGTCAGGATGCTGAGATGACGGTCGATGTCTTTCCGCGTGCGGTCATGAGGAGGAGACCACGAGAGTGAGTTTTGTTGGCGGGGCATTTTTCCATAGCGGGGTCCGTTCTCGGGTGGTCAGTGACGGATTCACCTACCCAGATGGGTATTGTTATGACGGCCGCTGGGTTATGCGCCATTGAGGAGGAAAATGGCCTCCTGACGATGTACGTGTCTAGCATCTATGTAATGACCCCGTTTGTGGCTGGCTGGCCGAGAGCGGGTGCGCCTTGGGGCTGAGGGTCGCGCGCATCCCGTGTCATGTTCACGTCGTGTTTCCTGGCTGTTGGGTTGCTCCCAAGTAAACGAAACGTCCTTGGCCCAAAGTATGACGCACCAGCCGAGGTACCTCCCCTCATGTATCATGCAGGGGCCCCGCCCACCCACTGGATCCTGCTTGACAAGTACCGGACATGGCCTGAGCTCACAATTTTCAATCGCTGCCCATTGTGTTTGGCTCACGCCAGCCTTCTTCCGACTTCATCTGATCTTGGAGCCTCGCCGCATCATGACGAAAAAGCCCCAATGCCTTTGCTCAGTACAAGGCTAGTTACCTGCGCCGCCTCCCGGACCGCCGTACCGGGCTTGGCCGCCGCTGCTCGATGCGCAATTCGTCCCCGCCCATCCAGGTCACCTCTGAACAAGCTCCCGACGGTGCTTTCGCAACGATGCTACGCTGTCGACCTCCCAGCCCTCAGCGAAAAGTGGCGCAAGCGCTGGGGAGAGGCTGAGGCTGCTGGCGAGGCACCCGAGAAGCCGTCTGGCAACCAAGACAGTCGCTATGTCATGCCAATGTTTCCTTATCCCTCTGGCACTCTGCACCTGGGTCACCTGCGAGTCTACACCATTGCCGATGTCGTCGCCCGATTCCGCAAACTGAAGGGGGAAAATGTTGTTCTTCCCATGGGATGGGATGCTTTCGGGCTTCCCGCCGAGAATGCTGCCCTTGACCGAGGAATTGCCCCGGAAACTTGGACCAGGAGCAACATTGCCAAAATGAAGGAACAGCTCAGCGTCATGAACGGGGACTGGGATTGGGATCGCGTAAGTACCATTTGATTGCGTAAAATGGGCGCCGAAGAAACCATGCAGCTGACAATGAACTATCCAGGAGCTGGCAACGTGCGATCCCGAATTCTACAAACACAACCAGAAGCTTTTCCTCATGCTGCACGAGCGAGGTCTTGCGTACCAAGCCGAGGCCGAGGTCAACTATGATCCCGTCGACAAAACCGTCCTTGCGAACGAACAAGTTGATGCCAATGGCTTCTCGTGGAGGTCTGGTGCCAAGGTTGAGAAGCGCAAGCTCAAGCAGTGGTTCTTCCGCATCTCCGAGTTCAGCAACGGCCTCCTCGAGGGACTTGATGCGCTCGCCAAGGAAAATGCCTGGCCGGAACGAGTGTTGACACAGCAGAGACACTGGCTTGGAAAATCAATTGGTGCATCTGTCAAATTCCCCATTCTGGCCATGGGTCACGACATGAAGACGTCCATCGAGGTCTTCACTACTCGTCCGGATACGCTCTTTGGAGTGCAGTACATCGCGCTCGCGGCCAGTCACCCTATTGTGGTGGAGATGTCCAAGAGAGACCCCGAGCTCCAAGCCTTTATTGACACAATGCCTGGTCTGCCGCCGGATTCCAAGGTTGGCTATCTGCTGCCGCAGCTGAGGGCTATTAATCCCCTGGCTTATCACGACGAAACCCCTGCTGCGACCAAGGTGTCTTTGCCGGTCTACGTTGCTCCCTACGTGTTGGGAGATTATGGCGAGGGTGCTGTCATGGGTGTTCCTGGTCACGACGTTCGCGACCATGGCTTCTGGAAGCACCACCATGCAGATCAACCCATTCGCACTGTTCTTGCTGCCTCAGAAGATGGCGCAATCGCGCCTATACCGAATGAAGCTTTTGTGGAACACGGTATAATGACCGAGCACAGCGGCGCTTTTAAGGGAAAGACATCGGCCGAGGCTGGGAAGATGATTGTCGACATGCTCGAACCGGCCGAACTCGCTAAGCCCGTGGAGAAGTGGCGCTTGAGAGACTGGCTCATTAGTCGCCAGAGATACTGGGGCACACCCATCCCCATTATCCACTGCGACTCGTGTGGTACTGTTCCAGTGCCCGATGAGCAGCTTCCCGTAGAGCTCCCCGAAGTTGATGGTCACTGGACTGAAGGACGCACCGGCAATCCCTTGGAATCCACGCCAGAGTTTGTCAACACGACATGCCCCAAGTGCAGTGGACCTGCTCGCAGGGATACTGACACAATGGACACCTTTGTCGATTCCAGTTGGTACTACGCCCGTTTCGCCGATCCCCATAACAAGGAGCTGCCTTTCTCCCCCGAGGCTGGCAAGAATCTCCCTGTTGATACATACATTGGCGGCATCGAGCATGCTATTCTTCATCTCCTCTACGCTCGCTTCTTCTACAAGTTCCTGGCCTCGACCCCGCTCCTCCCTCAGTACTCGGAGGAGACATCACAGACTGCGGAGCCCTTTAAACGCCTCATTACTCAGGGTATGGTCCATGGCAAGACTTTTATTGACCCTTCAAACGGAAAGTTCCTGAAGCCTGACGAGGTTGACGTCTCGGATCCTGCAAAGCCTCGGGTTGTGTCCTCGGGTGAGCTCGCAACTATTGCTTTTGAGAAGATGTCCAAATCGAAGCACAATGGCGTTGATCCAACTGACATGATTGCTCGGTATGGAGCTGATGCCACCCGTGCCCACATGCTCTTCCAAGCTCCCGTTGCAGATGTTTTGAACTGGGATGAAGGCAAGATTTCTGGTGTCACACGTTGGCTCCAGCGCCTGCATGACCAGGTCACCGCTTTGGCCCAAGAGCCTGAGGCTGGTGAGGTGGCGTCTGTTAAAGACTACCTCGTCGCAAAGCATGACATGCTCTCGTCCCTGAACCACAAGAAGCTTGTGCAGTGGGACGCCGAGATTGCCATCTGGAGGGATGTTCAACGCACCATTGTTTCGGTGACAGCGTCGTACGAGGAGATATACTCGCTCAACACGGCCGTCTCGGACCTGATGATTCTCACAAACACAATCATCAGCAACACGGCTGCCAGTGCTTTCGTCAAGCGCGAGGCTGTCCGTACTCTTGTGGCTATGATGGCACCTATTACACCCTCGTATGCTGAAGAGTGCTGGTCGCTGCTCCACCCGTCCTGCACCTCTGTGTTCCAGTCCACCAAGTTCCCGACTCCGGACCCGTCTGTCACGGAACTCCTCCGGCCGCGACATCAGCCGTGTGCTGTCCAAATCAATGGCAAAGTACGTGGGGTTGTAAACATTTCACCTCCTCCCGCGGGGTTGCAAGGCGATGAGCTGCGTGACTGGATGGTGGAGCAGATTTTGGCTACGGAGGAGGGTGCCGCCAAATTCTCGCAGGGCCAGTACAACCTGAAAGCCTCGAAGCGAGCGATTGCTGTACGAGGTGGAAAGACGATCAACTTTGTGCTCTGAACAAAGCATGCATGCATTGAATTTTAGATGTGGGAAGATGGATAAAGGGGCATTACTGTATGATATGTATTCTAAAAGCAGACTTATGTGAAACGCAAAAGGGAAGAAGGGACTCTAAAAGAACTGGTTGGCTTTTTTTTACAGCTAAATTACGGTATAAAAAACTACAGGAGTTGATAGACATGAGGGATGTTGCAGGGGTCGCAACATGTACGCGGTTGAGATAACAGGATTGTCAAAAGAGGGCAATGAAGCGTATGAAGACATTGGTCAATATAACACACCACTCAAATATTACAAGGTTCTTGAGAGTCTACCGAGGAGAGATTGCTAAACGCTTGCATGCAGTCGTGGACATTAGCGAATTGTTTCCCCCACCATGATTTACGACCCGATGGGCTGGGCCGGACCGGGGTCTCCCCTCCCCACAGACCGCGGGGGAGCTGACAACGGAAGGAGGGGGAGGGGCTTTAGGCTTGTTAGACACACCACCACCACCTTGATCCTTTTTTTCTCTCCCAATATATGCGCCCTCCGCCCCCTAATTCATGGGTTTTATTACGTGTGGCATGCATGCATGAACGTGGCTAGCTGAAGAAGAAAGGAACCCCCCCCCTCCCTTCAGAAAAAAAAAATAGTTCAATAAAAATCCCTCTACTATTCATGCGGGTCTGGAGTTAGCTTGCGTTTTGTCTTCTTGCTTTTTTTTTTCTGGGGACAGACTAGAGTTGGGGGAGGCAAAAACATGGGGTTGGCTCCGAGTCTAGACTGACGTCAAAAGAAAGGAAGCTGGAGGGAGGAAAAGTAGGGCGAGTAGGAACATGGACAGTGTTCCATTGCATGCGCCATGCAGTCAGTCTCACATGTGACGGGCGATCTAGAACGTCTCGGGGGGGGGGGGGGGGGGGGGCTGCCTGTGTTCAGCTCAGTCTAAGTTTCCGACCGACGCCGCGATGCTGTACAGAACAAAATGGTAGTTAACTAAGGGCTAAGTCATTTGTTGCTTTTGCTCAGGCCGCCAAGCCCCTGTAATCTCAAACCTCGGGAAGGGACTCAATTGCGTCTTTGAAAATGTCTTATACGTGTTACAACTGATGGACCCGCGATCCAAACCTAAAGTCTCCAACTACGAGTATCGCACAACAGCAAGTGATCCATCACATGCAAGCCCAAGCACATAAAACGCCCGATAATGCGCCGTTCATCACACGGCCCAACCAAGAGTTGGCGCTCGCAAAACGGCAGAGGATTCCGAAAAGAAGAAAATGGCCAACACTGTGGCTGTCTTAGTCTATCCTGCGCTCCTCATCCTCGGACAGTAGTCTATCGGCCTCTCCAGCCTCTCCAAGTTTGGCGCCGCGGTATAGCACAAAGTGTTGGGCAACAAAAATGACATCGTACATTATACTAACGTTGCCAAGCGCAAACTTGACAGGGTTGCCGGTGATGCCGCTCCAGTCACGTTGGAGGTAGCTGTCAATGCCCTGCTGGGCGACGCTGAGAATCCCGCCAGTGAGATCCAGCAGGATCTGCTGGATGCTCCAGCCCTCGGTGCTTTTGTTCCTGTAGTTGACAATAACCTGGGGCGTGTACTTGATAATTGTGATGATCAGCTTGACATATCCGATGGCGTAAACAATATCGAGGGCAACCCAATCGGTCAATGGATCGCTTCCAGGCCCTGCCACGAGGAAGCAAGTAAAAGCAACTCCAACAAGGCAGCCAGCAGCAACCCCGAGGATGAAGCGGCTGGGACGGCTTCCGGCGCTGGGGGCGAATCCCCAAAGGCTCTTGGCGAAGAGGTATTGTGAGGTCACGACGATGGACATGACGACACCGTTGAGCGCAAACATGATGTCGTTGAACTCGACAGTGGGCGCAAGGCCATTGTGACGAGCCGCATACTGGGCGCGAACAAGGGGTGAGTAGTAGAAAGCAACGGTAGAAGCAAAATAGGCGGCGAAACCTGTTTGGAGGGAGTGCGCCCTCGGTCAGCCATCAAAGTTCACGACGGGGTAACATGAGGGTTGCGAGCCGCCCGTCCCCGACAACGGGGGAGGGGGGCGATCCATCGGGGCCTTGGAAGGACCGGGGGTGTCCCAAAAGAGACCATGATCAGTCAGATCATGCCACCGGTTGGCCACAATCCAAGGCAAGGCAAGGGGTGTGGGCTTTTCTGGGCCACTGGGTCTGACATACCGAGCACGTTGATGAAGGGGAAGTCAACGGTGGTTCCCGACGTTGATTGGCGGCGCCAGTTGAGAATCGACTGGGGGTAAAAGGAGAGACTCCAGGCGAGGAAGTAGACCCAGCCAAACAGCGCCGAGAGGACGTGGAGGAAGCCGTCAGTATTCGCCATGGCCGCGCGGAGGGACGGGGTTTAACGAGAGACAAGAAAGAGCGTGAGAGGGGAGACTTTGGGGATTTAGTTTGGTGAGGGAGATGATGCAAGATAGCGTGACGTGATAGCCCGTGTCGAATTCGTGTGTGGCTGAGGAGTCACGATTGGAAGAAGACTGCCAAATCGGGAAAGGTACTCTGCCGCGTTGGGACAGATGATAAGGCTTGGACGCACGGGGTGTGGCGCTCATGTGTCCAGGAATGTTGCACAGGGGCAGGTGCAGTGTGGCTGGGGGCCATGTGCCTGTTTCGGACTGCATGGCCAATCATACAGCCCTGATCGATCCTGGGATGAGCATGGGTGAGCTTTTGGTGGGTCTTATCATGATGTAGCACAGGAGCACATCATGGCTTCGCTTCATTCTCCTGTCATCTCATCTCGAGAGGAAAAAAGAAAGACGCCTCCGCCGGCATATTTCGGTCCCCCGGAAACTTTGATAAAAAGCCTAAACCCCCGGGCGCCGTCACCCGAGACCGATGTCTCAGCTCCAGAGCGCCAGCTGGAGTTCCCCTCAAAAGCGCGAAAAGAGAAAAAGAAAAACATGGGCTGCGTGGTCACGACGTACTACGCCCACAGCCCGGTGGCCAACGTAATGAGGAGAATTGAGACGCCGGATGAGATGGCGCACAGCTGTCAAAGGCCTGGATTGAAAAAAATAAAAGAAAAATGAGAAAAGAAAAAAAATCTGACCAAACCGCTTGAATCTTCTTGGATGTGTGAAAGGAGGATAGAAGTACTCGGTCCACAGAAACACGGGTCACGAGCAGTGATTTGCAAAGATTATGACATGCTACTGGGTGGAAGTTTGATCGGTACTTTTCATTTTCCCTTTGCAAATTCAAGGAGATACCAACTGACAGTGACAAGCTGCGGACAACTCAAAAAAAGGCCGGCGCTTTGCAGGTGGGGAGGTGAGCTGGGAATAGAAACGGGAATCACCTTTAGCACTGAGAGCCAAGCCCTGGCAAGACCAATCTGATCAGCGGGACAGACCGGACCCTCTCCGAATGGAAGAAGCCGCCTTGTCGTTTCGCCCACACAAAATGTGCTTTCTTCTTTAAGCCCCAAACAACCCTTTTCCGGCTTCCCCTAACGTCGTATCACTCCTATGCAGCAGCGAAGCAAGATTGACCAACGAGGAGAATGTAACGCCGCCCCTTCCCCCAAGAAAAACTCAACTCTCTGACCGCTCGACAGACCGCTAGAACGGACACGTTCCTCAACCTGGCCCTGCGCAGACACATATCCCTAATTATACCTGCCCACGCTGCATCCTCAAACAAGCCCTTTATTTTAGCGGACGGGAAGTGACCGAAGGGCACTAGAAAACCTCACCTTGGTGGACCCGGCTCTTTTTTTTTTCTTACCTGGACGCCCCCACCCCCTAGGCTCTGGCGCTACCCAAGGTGAGCATCCCAAGCTTGCAATCACACTCTCTTGCACACACAAAAATCATCCAAGCTCCTCATTTGTTCGGTAATCACAGGAGATTGATGACCAGGTCAGATAAACAAGCAAGCTAAAAGAAAAGAAAAAAAGAAAGAAAAAATCGTGCAAGAAATAGGAACAAGGGGGGGCCTGGTTACAACGCCCAACGAGCCTCAAGTGGGACCTGGCGGCGGGATCCCAGGGACTGGGTCGCCTACCAGAGTTCTAGAAGGCCCAGGCTCATCGGGAGACCTCGGATGACTGTGCTCTTGAGCATTCCTGGTAGTTTTCGTGGGTTTGGTGATGGAGGCTCCTCTGTATTAATTGAATCGGAGCCAAAAGGTGGAACCGCCTTCTCTAGATGAGTAGCCTTGCAACGCTAAAAACTTGTTCGGTACATGATGTGTGTTGTTTTAGAGGGCTTTCATGCATATACCGCGTTGTGCCCGAACTATCTCCGCCGCGCAACGCCGTCTTCTGGTGCGATGCGGTTCCCACCCATCATGTCAGGGGCCGCCGATATCACACGCGTCGACAGTGGTCCAAAGATCGACGAGTCCCAGAATAGCCTCATCAGAGAGCTTGTGTCGCATGTTTCGACCCAAAGAGCCCCATTATTGCCACAAGCGAGAGCGGCCTTGAGCCTCCGCCGCCCGCCCCCCTCGGGGAGGGGGGCCCATTGACAACAGATGAAGTCATCCGCGAGTCTTTTTGCCCGTCGAGGCTTTTGGACGTCATCTAAAATAATCTACAGCAGTGCCGCGTCCGTTGCCGCGAAAAAGAACTGCCGTAAACTTGTTCCTCGGAGACGACGCCGCTCGCCGTCAGCGCCGACTTAGCTTGCCATCGCCGGTCTCCCCGATCGACTCCCTGGGACCTAGCTTCCCTCTGCTCTCGTTGAGCTTTTGAGCTGGCTGTTCTCAGGTCCATTGTCGGTCGAGGTCCGAAATCAAGAGGCTCACCAGGCGACTCCACTTTATCGTCGTTCCAAGGATGCGAGGGAACCCATCGTAGTCCCCCCGTCCCTGTTGTTCCTCTCGACGGCGGTCGGTCCGGGTGGGTTCGGCACGGTACTTGTCACCTCACTTTTTTTCTTTGTCGGGTCCTGGTAGCTGCACAGGGCCGGGAAAAAAGTGGGCTTGGAAGGGGCTCTGTTTTATTTTTCCTCTTTGCTGCTCACCGTACGGCCTCTAGCGTATCGGCGTGAACCCAGCCTCAAGGGTTTTCTCTTCTGGGCAATTAATGGGGATACCGTCGTCGAGGTGAAAGTCGGGATCCGGCGCCCAGCAAAGCTCCAGAAAAACGTATCACGCTCACAACATGATCAGCACATATGGTCCCCATTGTATACGCACGCCCCCTTTTCTCGGTGGCCACGCCTCTGGCAATGGTTTATGCCTCTTCGTGTACCTATTTTTCGTCATTATCATTGACGTTATCACAATTTTTTTTCCCTGTTGTTTTGGATGTACCGTCTTTTACGGCCGCTGCCACCCAACACGGCCATCACACAACAGCCCACACCGAGTCAGCTTATCTGACGCCGGATAGGCGCCTTAGTTGGCGCTCGTGCAGACCGCTAAAAACCGCGAACCGATGCAAAGGCGCCAGCCACGCTCAGCAGTAAGCTGCTGAACTGCTGAAAAGGGAAGTGAGCGTAGGTGCTTAGGGCTGGCCTTGGACATCCTGGCAGGCTTAGGGACGTTGCATTTTCGCTAGTCATCTGCTTGAGCCAGGCTGAGAGTTGATCCTGGCCATTTCTCTCGCTCCCAGCAAAGGACGCCATGGCCATGGATCCTGCATAGAGGGTGGGGACCTCTTGTGTGCTCCGTGGACGGGAATAGGGGGGGCGTGTCAGTGTTGGTTTGGCGGGAGACGAGGAGAGCTACCGGCTATCGAGTGTTGCAACCCCAGCAGACACGAAGAAGAAAAAAACAGAAGCCGAAGACCGACACCGACATGGACAGATTCGAGATTGTCCAGAGCCAATCGCCAGGTGTCTCTTTTCGGGGTCTCTTTTCGGGGCGCCAGCCAGCCCTCTGCGCCTGCCCAATTGCCTATCGGTTCGTTTTCCCTCTGATCTGCCCACCCGGCGCACACGCCCCCCCAAACCAGTCCCCACTCCCTCTCATATCTCCAAAGCTTGTTACAACGAGATGCCGTCCCGTCCCGGTGCTTGAAGCTCGTGCTTGACTCGCGCCCCCAGGTGTGTGGTGTGGTGCATGTATGTGCGCCCTCGAAGTGATTCATCCCACACCGTCCACTGCTTTGGTCCCCTGTCCCTGGCCTCCCCTGTCCGTCTTTTTTTTTCCCTTTGGCGACTGAGTGCGAATGTATGAGTCGAAACGTGCGTGAGCGTCTTTCGTATATGAAGCTGGACATGTCCCATCGGCATCTATTCAGTCCCTCCTCACCATCTTGACCATCCATACCTCTTGGCTTTTCTGTCCAATTCCACTCTACTCCGCATCATCCTAAGCTCAATTGCTTGAGGCATACCTACATACACACATATAAAACCATTACTCGATCTGTTTGCGCCAACCCATTCATTGCAAGCAAGAGTACCACCACCACACACACGCTCCATCTACATACACTTTACACACACACACACACACACACACACACCGCACACGCACACATATATATACATATATATATCCACAATGGCTCTCGAAACTTGCTCCCCCTCATCAAACCACAAGACGGGCTTCATGGACCTCCCCGTCGAACTCCGGCTCGAAGTGTACCAGCACCTCCTGCACATCCCGGCCTTTGACAAGTTCGCGCGCCACCCCACGCCCGCCGACTTTGTGCACGCCAACCTGCTCCTCGCCAACCGCCAGATCAACGCCGAGGCCACGTCGATGCTCTACAGCGACAACATGTTCGTCGCCCACCCGACCATGCTCGCGTCCTTCCCGCGCCTGCGCGCCCAGTACGGCCCCGTCAAGGAGTCGGCTGTCATCCCCCGCATCCGCCGCTTCCACGTCCAGGTGCGCCTCGACGTCGACCTGCCCTACGACCGCGACACCGTCACAAAGTCCTTCAGCGGCATCGACGAGCTCGACATCGACGTCGTCCAGAACATGTACCTCGGCGTCGGCCACCGCAACCTGCACAAGTTCGAGGGCGTCCGCGGCGTCAAGCACGTCCACATCACCGGCAGCACCACCGGCTTCGACGACTACATCCAGTGGCTGGAGGGCGTCATGAAGAGCGCCCCCGGCACAGAGGTCGACGACTTCAAGCCCGCCCAAGCTGGCTGGACTGGTCGCCTGGCACACATCCACATCTAAATGGCAATCCAAAAGCGGTTGCGCCTGACTAGGCCTTTCTTCTTCACCCGGGCAATTTTGTCCACTTCATTCGATATCCAACTTTGATTCGAAAGAATCCATCCTTAACCCATTTTATTTATTGGTCTTTTTTTTTCGAGTGCAATATAAACGAAGCACTCCCAAAATGATAACGAGCATGATGAATACTAGACCTGTTTCGGGCTTACTGGTCTTTTTTTTTGTTGGGATCTGGGCTTTGACTTTTTTCTGATTGGGCTTTTTTGGTTGGCGTTGGAACTAAAGGTCCTTGACACACAAACACCAAGGGAGAGGGGGTCTTTTTTTTTTCATTCCTGAGACGTTTTAGACCAATCACACGCACACACACAGAGAGAGAGCGCGTTTGTTGCTGCCAAGTAGCAGGAAAGGAAGAAAAAAAAGCGCTATAAACATGCTAGCATATGAGATAATACAATTAGTATAGAACATTGTAATGGAAGGGGAAAATATTATGAAACAAATGCCACTCCGTGAGTTAAACACAAGAGCAAACCCCAAATGGCGTTTTTCTTTTCTCTTCCGGGAATCGCGGTAAACATGCCGAGAATCGGGAATGCCGTGACGATCATCTCGCATGATATGATGCGGTGGCATACGATAAGAGGGAACACACACACACACACCACCAATAACCATCATGCGACTTTGTGGCGCAGGGGAAATGGCGAGCCTGGAAGAGGCTCGCGGATGCATAGCCGCACACGCGACAAACAAACATGATGTTTGTCACTCGCCACAATTTCCTTTCTTCTTGAAAATAAAATATAAATAAATGAATAAATGAATAAAAAAAACACTCACGACAAGGACAACAACGCCAAACAAGACAAAAAGTGGGCACTATAATAAATGAGACGCTGGATATAAAAAAAATTGGAACTTGGATTATTATTGCCGCAATTTCAGTCACTCGTCGCGGTTTCGTCTCAATGTCACAGTTTCATTTCAACAAAAAAGATGTCAATTTCAACAAAGAAAAAAGTGCCACATTCTCAGTTCTATATATATATATATATATGTACACGCACACGCACACGCACACGCACACGCACGCAGCTCTCATCATATAGGGGACTCCTCAGTCTTCTTTGCTCTCTTTTTTTTCTACATAAACAAAAGCAGCGCCATCATGCCCTTTAATGCCCCAGAAACGCCGATTCTGATGCAAGCGCAGCGCGATTCTCGGGTTTTCGGAATGCCGTCTAGCATTCACGTTCCGTCCTCCGTGACGCCCTTCCCTTCATCCAATCATTTCTTCTCCTTCTTCTTCTTCTTCTCTCCGGGTTTCCCAATGAAACAAAAGAAATAGAAACATGACAGCTCAGAGTTGAAAAAGAAAAGGAAATTGAGAAAAAACGAAAGTAATTGCTCAAACAAGATTCTGTCGGGGACCAGGCCCAAATTCACTCTTTTTTTTTTTTGAAACTCCGGGTGGCCCAAGTTCCCCGTGCTAGCCGGTAGTTGACCGAGACGAGCCGGCCAATCTACCAGCGGGTACAGTCCGAGTGGGCTCACTTCACCCCTCAAAAACATGGGATAGCCGAGCAGCTCCCGAAAAAAAATCTATGGAGCCACTTCTTTACTGAGCACCACCACCGCCCATAATCTTGGGCAGCGATCGCCAACCGTGCTCGTTGGGGAGCTTAATCTTGCCAAAGTCCTCATCAAGGTCCAGAATGACCTTCAGAGCGTTGCGGCTTCGGCCGTAGGGGCTGTTGGCCAGGCTGCTCTCTCGCGACTCGGGGATCCTGGAAGGCTCGGGTGTCTTGAGAGGGTTGGGCAGCGCGGTCTGGAGAACCTCGTACGCCGCAAGAGTGAAACCGAACTGAGGAGATGATCGGAAGATACGGGCAGGGCCACCCTTGAAGAAGGCTGTGAAGCCCTCCTCCTTCCAGATGGTCTTGGCGCAGTCACGCAGACCGTTGTAAGTGGCCTCGCCCTTTCGAGCCTCGACCTGAAGTCGGGTCTTGATGACATCGCAGGGAGTTGTCAGGTAAGCAGCGGGCATACCGGCAATGGCACCAGCCGTCAGGAGCTGCACGACGCTCAGCTTGTGGGTGGCAGACTCGCCGAAGAAGTCCTTCTTCAAGTGGCTGTATGCAGGGAAGTAGATGGCCGAGAAAGGCACATCACGGAGCAAGCATGCGGAGGCGCCCTTGTACAGACCAACCAGACCCAGGTTTCGCACAATCCACATGGCCGATCGCTTGGGGGTACCCTCGACCGTCTTGGCAACCTCACCCTGAATCTGCAGTCGAATCTTGACAATCTCGAGAGGGTTGGTGAAGACCTGGCTCATTGTTAGCTCTTCCGTCCCACCACTCAACGTCACAGAAATCGACCAAAACTTACAACTTGACAACCGCCAGCGCTACCACCAGCAACCATCTCGGCCCACAGGGGAATGTTGCCCTGCTTGTCAGTGAGAATACCACGAGCAAGGTCGTTGACGGTCAGCTTGATGGCCTTCTCGGGGGCGACACCAACCAACTGGGGCAGAACACCCGAGTAGAGACCACGGAAACCCTCATTGCGCACAACCTTCTGGAAACAGTCGATTGAGTTCTTGTACAGGCGCTGGCCGGGTTGAGCACCTCGCTGGTTCTGGAGACGAGTCTTGACAAGATCAATAGGATACACCATGAAGGCACCAAAAGCACCAGCAATACTACCCAGGCCAAAGTTGTAGGCTGAGTTGGCAATGCCTAGGAGAAGGGAGCCGCTGGAAGTCTTGGCCTTGACAATCTCGGCGGCCTCGTAGATGGGGTTACGCCATGAAGCATCAAGAACCTTGGCAAAGTCGGACAGGCTCAGACGGCCTGAGGCCTCGTCAAGGCCAGCAAAGTGGAACAGGACATCAGCCTCCATTGGGGTGAAGAGGGAGAAGCGGGTGATGGTGGCAGCCTCGTTGAGGAATTCGGGGCGGGTGATTTTGCCATCCTTGCTCTTGTCAATGGCTCGGCGCAGGATAAGCTCTACGAGGTCCATATCCCGAATGACATTGGTAAAGGCACGGACATTGGCATATGATACCCTGGTGCTGTTGGAGATGTTGCACAGGGTATGGAGGTTCTGGAGGATGTGGTCTGATAGCTTGTGCTTGGACGTCTCTACGATGATGCGCTCGAAGTCCTCGGGGTTGATGAAGCCGTCGCCGTCCTTGTCGAACTGCGTGAAGGCCTGTCGGATGCGCTCGCCCTGGAGACCGCGCAGCATCTGGGTGAACTGGTAGTAGTCGAGGGTGTGGCGGTGCTTCTTGCTGCCAATGTAGAGCTTGGCCCACTCAGACTCCCAGTCAAAGGCAATGCTGTCAGGGCCCTTGTTGAGCTCGTACAGAGCACGGAAATCGTCATACTTGACCTGGCCGGTGCGCTCAACGTCAAAGAGGCGGAAGGCGATCTCGTACTCGGCATCGGGTTTGCTGAGGAGGTTCTCAAAGACACCCCAGTCGGCGAGGCTCACCTTGCCAGTGCCCTTGGCGTCGGCGACGCGGAAGAGAATTGAATACTGCTCACGAGAGATCTTGTGCTGGAAGTGGGGGAGAAGCCCGGGTTAGTTTTATTTGTGCAACAAGGTGGATGGAGGAGGTATTGAGGTCGCAAGAAGCTTTGTCAAGTGCAGCTCGGGAGGGTAGGGTGCGCGAAGTTGACTCACAAAGTCCTCGCCCTTGGGGACGACAGCCTCGACAAACTGGTCGAGACCAAGGTACGCCTCGCCGCTCTCATCCTTGACGGCATGAGCGTTGAAGCGAGCCTTGGTCTGGGCAGAGAGCGGCACAGGCTCAGAGGTGCCTGTGACGGCCTCTTTGACCACGGCGGTCGTGGACATGTTTGTGGTCGAATTCGGAGAGGGTTCGGAGGCGAGGGAATTCGGCGTCGTAGGAGGGGAAGCTTGCAATTGACGGCCGGGACGGGGTGGACGGCCGGCTTGGGTGATTCGAGCAGGAGAGTCGCAATCCGTGAAGCCCAAAGAGAAAAAAAGTCGAGGAGGAACGGAGGGGTGGAGGGGGGAGGGGCGTCGAGTCTCTATAACCAGGGGGGAGGAAACACAAGGCGCAGAGAGCGAGGATGGAAAAATACACAAGGGAGATGAGAGCAGCCGAAAGGACGAGACAAGGCGGGCCACAACACGCGCGCGGGCAGGTGAGCTGGAAGGAAGCAGGGGGGTATGGAAGAGGAAAAAGGGACGGGGAACCCAGAAAAGGATAGAAATGCGTCAATTGGAAACCCGTGAGTTCGTAAGGTCTGAGGGTCTAGAGGTCGACAACATGTGAGGAGCGGCGGAGCGGGCGATGAGCCAGGCCAGATTTTGGCATAAATTTGCTATCGGGTCCGGTGGTTGGCCCGGGGTGGACACCTTGAGAAGGTACCGACCGAGTACTGTACCTCTGTCAGAAGCAGCCACTGTGGAAGTGACTTGCTGTGTGTGCCTCCGGGGGGGTGTGCGTGATCGGATGGGGGTCACTTGAGCGCGCAATTGGGCAGCTTCCAGTGGGAGAGTGGGAGGAGGGGGGGTGTGTGCGAAGGTCCGATGGCCCTCGATGCGTTCCCGGGGAGCGGCGGTCAATCGCACGCAGCAAGCGAAAACCGGACCAGCGGCAACTCATTCACCTTGTGGGAAAACATGTACTGCACTGCTGGTTTCTGGAGACGGGCACACGTTGAACCGCTTGAGGCGCGCACCGCAATGCCTGTCTCCATTTGAGTGGGACCAAGGGCAAGGGCCGCTACGAGATACCTGATCGTCGTGTATGAGAGTATATGTGGCGAAGGATACATGTGCAAGCAGTTTTGCTTCCAGGAGCATCCCGTTATTTCGTAGCAGTCGCTTTGATATTAGTTAGTCAGGACGGAGGCGATATTACTGTTGCTGGTGAAACCCTACCGCGTTTTTTTTCCTCCATCATTAGCCTAATACTCGCCACCGAAGAAGAAAAAATTTCAGCCAGATGCATCTTCTGGAAGCACAACCAATTCAAGGGTCCGTCATCCGCCATCTTGTCGCCGGTGCCGTTCCTGTCGCTGCCGACCTAGCCCATCCCAGCCATCTCCACGTGCGGAGGGGCGCGTGCCTAACTACCAAGCCGATACAAAGAACGTGCATCGCAAAGCACGGACAACGGCAATCACCAAGACGTGGAGAGCAAGTTGGAGAAGAGGGTCTAGTGGTCCAAGGGGATGTGCTGACACCACAATAAATTAACCAAGAATTACATCAAACATCGGAATCGGCCATCATCACTGAAATTGAATGAGTTGCTGAGAAGGAACAAAAAATACAAGAAAAAGGAACTACACATTGACATGTCAGAGTCGGATCGGATGTACACAGGTGAG
The DNA here is from genome assembly GCA_013406985.1 of Calonectria crousiana. Taxonomy (NCBI): domain Eukaryota; kingdom Fungi; phylum Ascomycota; class Sordariomycetes; order Hypocreales; family Nectriaceae; genus Calonectria; species Calonectria crousiana. The sequence continues at coordinate 33,635 of VTGD01000089.1, forward strand.
TGCTGAATGTAGAGCGGCATGGTCACGGATTTGGTCATGGACATGGGGTGTCAGAAGGTGGGATGCAGATGCTGCCAACGCAACACAATCCGTTGCACCGCAAAGAAACTGCAAGATACAGTACCATCCCTCCCCTCGCCAAGATTGTGTGTTTGTGGATAAATTCTGATGCATGCCACAGCAGATACAGGCACAGGATCTCGGTCTAGTAGCAGCATGGTTTACTTTCAGTCACCTGACCGGCACAAATCCGACGCCAACCTCATCTCCCCCTAGGACCACACGCCCCTCCCTTTTCCCCTTACCAGTGCCAATGGCCCAGGGGAAAAGAAACTGCCCTCGCTCACCACCGGCATCGTCACCGAGCCGGCAAGCAGCATGAGCAGAGCGAAACGAGGACAAGGGTGTGCGGGCCCGCTGCAAGGCTCCGGAAGTTCGGGGCAACCAAGCAAAGCATATGCTGACGGGACATGAAGACGCAGCGACTGCCGCCGGGAGCTAGAAAAAGCTGCACGCCCACAGAGCATACTCGTTGAGCGAGGAGTAGGTATCCAGGTCTAACGTCACGGGAGACGGAGGAGGAAAGGGAGCTCGGTCACAAAGCGCGCAAGGTGAGGTAAGGCTGTTTACCAATACAAATGCCAAATGTCTAGAAATCCCGGGGTGTGTGTGGAAGCGTAACCCAGCAGAAGGGGCGCACCCGATGTTTCGACAGTGAATGGCGCGCGTGTTCACCAAGAGCCCCATAGTTATTCCAACATCCACCCACGTCTCCATCCCGCTTCAGCGGCAGCTATACCTGTCTAGCTCGGGAGACGATGCAAATCGCATGCCAACCTTGGCAAGTTGGTGCTCCCCCGCGAGGCACCTTTTTATTGTTTTATTTTGGTCTATACGAGTGAAGCCAAGGGCTCGGGTGCTGACCATTGTACCTGCCGTGGCCAATGGCACACTGTGCTACTGATCATGTTCACGTTGCACGCCTCGTTTCTTGTATCCCGCTTACAGACTTGCGCGATATATCATTGGGGCTCAAAGGCCAGTCTGCCTCTCAGCTGACACTGACACGCCCCGGCCAGGCGGCTGAGACAAACCCCCGGGCACTGCCAATCGAGTTCTGACCTGACCTTGCCTCTCTTCGTCCGCCCCAGGTACTGATGTGCACCGCGCTACTTCCGCTGGGCCGTAGCGCTGCGTTCGCGGTCCCTTGTGAGTTCTTAATAACGCTAACCATGGAAGCCGAAGCCTGGGCCACAAGGTCGTGGTCCCAGTATCCCGATTCCCATTTCATACAGTACGGACTGGTTGCCGTTGCCAGTCCGAGAAGGGCAATCTGTACCGTACCCCCAGATTCGCCTGCAAGGTAAATTAAAGGTCCCCAGTTTCCCATTGTCCACGAGACGAGGCATATCGCGAAACACGGGCCACAGGTAACCAAGGCTCCGGCATCACGGAGAAGACTCGCTGCACTACTTTGCGGATCCGGAGCAAGGCAGCAGAGGGGAGAGCTCACCTTCACCTTGCTGCTGACCTTGACCTTGTCCCATGTCTGCCACTGCCGCTCTCCCTTGTTGTTGTTGTTGTTTTTTACCCCAATCCAGAAATTCTGAGTGCCGCAATGTCAATTGACTCCCTAAGCATTATAGAGGGCCGAAAAAAAATTCTACTGGTCACGAGAGACAAGGCAATCTACCCGCCCATTCACATCACCAGATCTACGCCGCTCGCCTTTGTCTCATCCTTTTCAAATCCACCACATTCCATAAAAATGTGATGTTCCCCTCAAGCCAATGGCATTTCCCAAGCTCTTCAGCCTCTAAAGTTCGCCTTGTTTCCAGATTATTATTTTAACTTCCCCCATCCCGCATTACTTATTACATGTGTATGTGGGGATAACGAGCCACGGGCTCTCTGTGTCTCGCTCTCTCGTGGGGAGGGCAAGACACCTCACTAGCGGGCTCGCAATCCAAAGGGCCCCCCCAGCTCTACAAGCGAAATACACGGAGTACATTGAGCCATCGGGCCGCTACCCACACCCCCCTCCCGTCAATTCCGGGGGAAGGAGGCGCTTGCTTGGCGCCAGCGCTCCGGAGGGCCGGAAATTCCCGGCCAACACCCATCTCAGCTAGGGAACTGCTTGCTTTCGCTCACCGTGTGAAACGAGGTTGAGGTGTAAGGAACGGTGAGTAGAAGGTAGGGGGGGATGGCGGGAGGAAAGAGGTGGGGTGGTGACCAGGCACATCGGAAACTCAATAGTCAGATGAAATCTCCGATTCTGCGATTTTCCACCGAGAAACAATAACGTTAGATCAAGGTAAAGAACTGGAATAGGGCAGGCGGGATGACGAAATAGAAGCCGGATGTCACAGACAATGCAACTACACATGCGGCCGGGTGTGCTGCGGGAGCTGTTCCAAATACCAAAAAAAGAAAGCAAAAAAACCCAAGGCTCTGTCACTCCCACAGATCCGGGACCCCAGGCCTGGGGTCCTATTCAGCGATTGATTACTGTGCATCGCATCACGGTTTCTTGCATTAATGCCCTTTCATCCTCCGCCTCGCCCCAAACCAATCCCTTATCTGCACCCAGCAGTACTGGCGTGGAAAGAAAAAAGTAAGGAAAAAGAAAAAGAAAAAGCAAAACAGCTACCCACCTTCACGGGGTCGGAAAAGGCCCGTCCGAACATACGGTTTATGGACGGCTCCTCGCGAGCGACGGTTATGCGCGGGACCGGCGCGGCAGAGGGGATTTCCAGGGGGGCTTGCATCCCTTTGACTCACTGAGGAAGCAGCAACCCAACCCAACCCCCCGGCCCCGACGACGGCGGCGGCGGCCGGGTTGTAATGCATGGCATGTGTCGCCGTCTCCCTCCGCCCTTGCTTTTTCCGAACCGATGATGCCATGCGGCGGCAGATGGGTGGCGCTGCAGCCTTGCTAGAGCGTATCTGGCAGTACAGAGTAGCTGACACAATTATATATGTAGATGTACCGCGTTTATCAATGCGCAAACAACGATGACGTGTTTGGAAATGCAATTGGTTCATCTGATTGGAGCTTCTAGTATCCGTACAACAGCAGCAAAGTCTATAAGAAATGCAAAATAGCCCACGCGAGATGGGACGGGATTAAATATCATACACGCCCAGAGCTGAAGATGCATCTGGCGATTTGCCCGGGCCGTGTAAACAGCGGCCCCAGAGGAAAAGGTGTCACAATGCCACCCGCGCCCTCAATCCAGCCATTTGCGCACAGCTCGTCATGCTCATCCTGTGATGAGCCATGATAGATTAATCCCTAATATATGCCCGCCCTCGTCTGGGGCCACTTGAGCCAACCCAAAGCCAAAGCCAATCCAGTCCCTGAACACCCCGGTCTCCGCCCCCACGGATCCCTCCTGCTAATCCATGATCCCATCCATCCATCCGCCCCCAGCTCGCAAGCCATCGACCATCTTGGCAGTCCCTGCACCATTGCAGCAAGTAGCGTAGTTGTCGTCAAAGTGGGTGCGGATGCGCGCGTGAGCACAGGTGGGCGGGATCGTAATTGCGATTCCCGTGACGCCGAATTCCGAAAACACAATAAACCAGCCGGCAAAAAAGAAATCTCAAGAATGGAAGGTGAGATAATGAGAAAAACACTTCAGTAGTCGTGGTCCTCGTAACGGTCATAAGGTCATTATCCAGGTTTCTCCTCTTAGCCATCTGAGCCGTAGCCAGTAAAGCGAAAGGAAGAAATCCTATGTTGTTGGTGTCTCGGCTGTATGACCACCTTGATTTGTTGTTGCTCTCCTCCTCCAGCTGTTCCCGGCTCGGTTGCAGTTCCAGCCAGCCAGCCCGCAGGCGACTATTAAAATGTCTTTTGCAAACAAATACATCCTCAAATGAGGACTAAAGCGAAATGTGAAAAGCCCATAGGCGGAAGAGTGTACTAAGGCCGATGGCTGGAAAAAAAAAAGTCGGTTCTGCTACCGGGCCGGTGTTGGGCCAATCTTGTCGAGGTGAACCAAACACAATTCCGGCCCGGAACAGAAGGGGCTCGTGGTGAGCACCACTGAAGCTAAGACAGGGAGAGCAACTCAGACACACAGAAAACAGTCATGCCGAAAGCGCTTGCAGACGGCAAAATCCGCCGTGTGTTCATATCCACCATTTACACGGCGCCATAAAGTGCGCGCACGACAATCATCCCTCAATGGGAACGAGCTGACCCTGCGATGCGTACTGCACATCGGAGCTGTCATCGAGGAAATCTTGTGAAGGCAAACGACGAAGGGGCATCTGTCCTGGAAGTGCAAAACCAGCGTCCAATGCGCTCTGTACGAGGAGCGAAGCCTCCTTGAATCGTCGCTCAGCATACTTCTCGAACACGGCCGCGTGGTGGAGATGAGGGCGCTCGCAGCACTCGATCATCATGGTGACAAGCGGCCTCAACTGGCTCCATGTGTAACCAGAGTAGTGCACATGAGCCTTGGTCTACCAGCAGGTTAGTATATATCCCTCAATCGCGACAGTTCAAAGCCTTAAACTTACCCATTCGCCCTTGTTCAGAATAAATCGAGACAAGCAATGCGCACCGGCAGCCAGGAAGCTGGGAGGGGAGGCAACGAAACGCTCGTCCATGATGGTAAGTTCCAAGAAGTACTTGGCAAGTGTGCGCGTCTCCAAGTCATAATCGTCCGCCTTGCTGACGCGTCTCAAGAAGCTCATCGGACCAGGCCAGCCCAACTCGAAGCTTAGCATACTCAGCATGAAGCGCTCTGCCTTGAGAATCTCATCGGCGGTGTAACCTCGATCGACCATATACTCAATCTCCCCGAGGGATGGACAGTTGATCTCTTCGTATTTCGAGGCAACAAGAATGGCGGTCGCGCCGACGAGTTGAAGCTTGCCGATTGAAACGATCTTGGCGGATAGGAATCGATCAATATAGTTGACTGTGAGGAATAGGGTCTCAGGGAGTAGGCCGAAGCGGTTGTGCACCTGGACCAACCAATCCATCAAAACCGATCTCATCGACCACTGAATCTCAGTCTGGTTATCCATGTAGTGAGGGTTAGGAAGCATTTTAATCTATGCAGCGTGTCAGTCAGATCAAGTCAAGTCACAAGGACCAGAACCAGAGCGCGTACCTCGAGCTCCCGCATATACTCGAAAATCTCCTCGCCATATTCTGCAACCATGCTCACATCCCACAGCTCCTCTTCAATGTCGTCATGGGTGCGTGTCCTCTCCACTTCCACCTTGGCTTCCTCGAGTTCGCGTTGCACCCGCGAGGTAACACGGGGTGCCACAACAGTGGTAACACCGCCGGCTGTCAGATCGCGGGAACGGAAAGAGTGCGCAGTCGTGTAAGCTTGATCCTGGTCATCGAAGTCTTCATCGTCCTCCTCGTCCCAACATTCTTCAGCCTCTGACATGGCAGGAGGAGCAATCTCCTGGTCAGAAATAGGAGCTCCCTCCTCTTCGGAAATCTCGGGGAGCTTGGCAGGCAGGTCGACGACCTCGTCGTGATTCACTTCAAGACGGGTCGCCCGCTCTGATGGCAAATATAGAGAATCGAGATAGGAGGCACGTGAATGGGCGTTGTTGACCTCTTGCAATGCAATGGCGGCGTCGGCTTCCTCGCTGGAGGCTTCAGAAGATTCTTCCTTGGATGTGATGGTTTCGAGTTGCCTGCTCTGTGTTCGTCGGAGGGTGGGTTGCTGTTGCTTGAGTTGAGGTTGACTCTTGTGGTGGCGGGGCTGAAGAGGGCGCGTGTCGAGAGATGAAGAAGCAGTAGTCGAGGAGGGCTTTGTCGGCACATCCTTCTTCACGTACGAGACGCGATTCTCCTTGTGTTCGTTGCGGACGGCTTTCTTGACAGGCTCGGAAGTCTTTGACTCGAGACCACCTTTGGAGTTGGCTGCAAAACTACCAGACGGCCTCTGAGCTGGGCGGGTAAAGCCATCCTTGTTGTAACCTGTGGTGTTTTCCTTGTTGACGGGAATGTTTCCAAGAGCCGTGCTGGTAGAGTTTGTGGCATGAACTTTGAGGCCTTTGCCCTCGTCGCGACCATGGCCAATGTGCTTGCTGACGTTGGTCACATCACCAAAGGCAGCTCTCTTGGCAGGTCCGCGGAAACCTTGGTTCGCAGTGGAGGCCATCGTTGACAAGCTTCCCATAGACTTGTGTCGCTGATGAAGTTGGGGCATGTTTTCTGCGCCGCGCGGTCGAAAGGGCTATGAAGAAGGCCTGTCAGCGAGGAACAACAACAACAAACTGGGCGTGTCCAAGGGAGAGATAGCCGCCGAGTTCCAGAGTAATGCAGCAACAAAGAAAACGCGCCGTGTAACATACCCTTGCGTCCATTGTAAAAGAGTGAACCGGAAGAAACAAAAACACTGTGGTTAGTATGCGCGGTACTGAGGAAAGGCGATATTGCGCGATTGGAACTCAGGATGCGGCGCAGTGTATAAACAAAGTTCTAAAAAACGGGAATGACAATAGCGCGTCGCAATATCATGTACTGTTGAAGCCTGAACACACGGGAAATATCGTCTTATCAAACAAGTGAGACACAAGCGAGCGAGACGCGAAGATCTCCAACCAGCTCAAATGAGCACAATAGGAAGAGCCGAGACTGCTTTTCTTTTGACTCGCAGGGTTTGAATGCTTGTGATGACGAGCAGCCGAGTGTGTTTTTGTGGGAAAGCAGCCTGGGAGATTCGATGGCGTAGGCGGGAAAGGGGTGTTATTTCGGCACGGGGCTTGGGCCAGGGAAGGTCGACCAGGGATGGGATGGAGGATTGGCTAGTGCGATGATACAGTCGAAATTGCACACAATGCCGTACAGTCGCAATCCCCCAACAAGCAATGCTGAAGAGAAGGATGGGAGGGGGAAAAAGAACAGGAACGAAGCTGGCGAAGGGATCAAAATAAAACAAACCATGTGCTCAGTCCTCAAACCATGTTGGAGCGTCGCCGTAGCTATGCAACGGGCAACAAGCAACGGGCAACGGTCGGCGCTGCAGGGCGCTGGCTGCAGGCCCGACAGGCACTGTGGCTTGGGATTGGGGGCCTGGAGCGCCCTGATGGGGCCTTCTGGACGGTGTCCCCACTTCTTCCGCCAAGCTGGGAGATTGTTTGTTTATTTATGCAGCAGCTTTCTGCACAGATTTAGGCGCCTTAGCGCAGGGCGAGGGCTTACTTTCCGCGCTTCATGCTTCAGGTTTGGGCAGTGGTATGTCGCGCACGAACCTCTCCCTGGCCTGTGCCGTCGCATCTTTCGTTGTCTAGGCGACGTTAGACGACACGGCTTTTGGGCGGATATATTTCTAGAAAAGCCCAACACTGGGCGCCGCTAATCTCCTTTGGGAGGTTGTCCTCGGTCGTCGCGTCTCCCAGAAGAACGGTTTTCAACATCAATTTAGCAAAAAAGCTGCTTGGAGGTGGCGGATGGAAGGGCAACCTTCATTGAAGACCTTGTTTTGATGCCTTCGTTTATATGCAACCTATATAAACCCCTTTTAAGCTTCATGCATTGTGCGATGTGACGTTCATGCATCATGTTATCGATATTTTCCACGGCGCGTGCCCTCGAGCTTCCCGTATCACGAACGGTCCGCGAGGTCACGTGATCTAGCCTGCCCTCAGAACAAAGCCGCTGTCCACTCTCAACCACATCGTCTACGACATGAACGTCTTGCCGAGACGGCGTCGCAGACAGGTTCTGAAGGGCGGGTTTACTTACAAATGACCTTCCGGGGCGCCCGAGACACAAAATCTCTTTACGCGCTGGATGATCGTCACCCAAATCGGGAGCCATCGTCACCGCATACGTGCCAGGCCCTGGCCGCACCACAAACCACCCGAAGCTCCGAGGCCGATTCGGGGCCAGGTGGTTTCATCCCACCACCGTGGCACGCTCAGCGATGGTAACTGCACCCTACAGTCGATTCGCGCGACGCAAATCCACCATCTCTTCCTACATAGTACACATGAGCACACAGCTTCCGTCGCAACGCTGGGCGAAATCGCCAGTTGGGTCCGGCGTCTGCGAATGCCTCCACCAGGACCTAGCCACTGGTTCGTGGTGGATGGCATCGCCCCTCCTCAAGCCGCCACGCAAGCTGCGCTAGATCCAGCTCTACGCCACCATTTCTGGCCTCCTGGCAGGGTCACCGTGTCGCCCGTGGGTATGATCCAATTTCAATGGCGCGCTGGGCCTCTTTCATGTGCTTGTCTCAATGCAAGATAATTGATGCTGCATGTGCATTCAAGGTGAAAACTGTGTTGGGCCCAACTATAAGCTTTTGGGGAGAGGTTCGGTGGGCCTTCAGAAAATGCGCCAGATAACGGGTCTGCGATCGCGCAGTTCGGTCCGGTCGAACCCGCTGCTATCAAAGGCGAAGAGACTTATTAGCGCAAGTGCCATAATCGCATACTGTGTGCGCAAATGGACCACCACTCGGATCGGGGCATGAATGCGACAGTCTCATGTTGCCTGGCGCATTTCCCGATGCCCTCATCTCGATGTCCCTTGATGGCCACGACCCGCATAGCCTCAACGCCTTCTCCATTTTGCGAATCCATTGCCTGCCTTTTTCACGGCTTCGTAAACCCTTGGGGCCATCACCCGCAGCAAAGCCCCGGGCCCGTCCAGGGTAAAGCGTGGTGCAGTTGATCAACGCCGATTCCAGGGTAGCTCTTCACACCACATCAAATCTCGCCGAGATGCGACGGATTGTGCGGGAAGCAACGGGTGTATCGACCCTTATGGGTTCCTATGGCACATTGACACAGTTCTAGTGATCTCCACAGCGCCATACATGTATACAGCCTGCGCCTAGGCATTAGATAAAGCGATGGAGCGCAATCTCGCCAGCGGATTGTGTGTAATTCAACGGGTTTTTGATGCTTGCACACAAACACACACACAGTGTTCCAAATTCGCGAGCATCCGAGCACGCCAACGTAAAAAGGCAATGTCAAGCTTTTCTGACAGCCCTGTAATAACTAAGCCATAGCCCGCGGGCTCTGCCGCACGAGAAACCACTCTCGCGCGCCCACACCGTAACTTGTGCGTGCGCTAGACGTGCCATTCGCCATTGAAGACGGCAGCGCAACCCCGGAGTCTGCAGACCATGAGTCGACTGTAAACCTTGACTCGCCCGCGCCGGCGATGACAACGGTGACGAGCAGCGCAGGCTCAAACATAAACAGAGCTAGGGAGATGAAGCGACCATTCGGAACATGCTGGCTGGGCTGCGATGGACGCTGATTCGACAGAGGAGTCGTGCTGTCGCATTTTGTTGTTGACCCTTTTTTTTTTTTTTGCGCCAGCGCATCCAACATGGACGGAGCGGGGCGGCGGTGACAGCGCGCAAGCGTCATGCTCGATGGGCGCATCACATCCCACGGCCACATACCGTCGACGCATCTCTTTGGACGGCGCAATTACCTTGCAACTGCGCAAAAGCACCCTCATGTAGCCACAGGGCCGTTTTATCCCTCCTGCCCCCCCATCGCCTGACCTGATTGCAAGTCCGATCTCTTCCCAAAGATGCCCCAATGTGGCGAGCTGCGCATCGCCGTGCCCGCCCAAGCCGTGGGCTCTTCTTCTAGATCCCTCCAATGCAGGGGTATGACGAGCAACGCACCAGAGCAAGGCGGAGAAAGTGTGTGGGCGAGAAGCATGATGGGGAACTTAGGAGTTGCGCTTGAGCAAGCTGCCCGAGCTAGGTATCCCGACCCAAAGGGTTCCTCACCCCAATCGTGGCCAACCATCCATCCGCAGACCATCATGGGTGGTGCCGTGCGTGCGCAGCTCTGGTCCTCGCGCTGAAACATCAGGATGGCCGGCTCGGTGGCCGAGCTCCATTCTGCCGTTTCCTTTCGCCAAAATGGCAACGCTGGCCGATCCACGCGCAAGAAAGGACAATTGATAAAAAATTGACTTGGCGGATCAAAGTGAAACTCAGCGCGACGGAGAGTATGTAAGGAGGAACCAAGCGCCGGGTCCAGGCTCCCAAAACGTGGGATGGATCAAGCTTACGAGGTTCTAAAGGAGGGGCAGCGCAGAAACGTCAGTCTCTTTTTTCTCGGGACCGTTGGTTTGCTCTGCTGGCATCGCCATTCTTCTCTTGGCCCCTCTCGAATGTGACCCTTCTTTTTGCAAGTCATGCGCCTCGCGATGGGGGAAACAGCCCTTAATGTCGGATGTATTATATCACAGCATTGCTAGGAACCTCGTCATCGGTGTCCGGGGGAACATCCAGCGCACGCAGAGCAGCATCGCAAACTGGAAAAATGCACAACGACGCAAGGCATGGATCTGTCCCCCATCCCATCCCATCCCATCTCATCTCAGCCAGTCAGATAGCCAAGCGGGCCAAGCTACAAGTCCTCGTATCTCACATCTGTGGTATGGCCCCAGTGACGGTTCATTGGCCAGAGACCAAAACAAGGCCCTTTGTTTATTGCCTCTAGATCGCATCATTTCCGCCAGTTCACCCTACGAGGCCCTGGATCATAAACTGTGGCGGGCGTGTTCCAAGGTCGGCTGGGCTGACCACAACCGCCGCACGATTGGCTGGCGGTGACGGATGATGTTGCTAGAAGAACACCACCACTCACGCACAAGCAACGAGGCCCCCAATGGACGCTTGATTTCTTTGCGCAGTAGAATCGCGCGCGCCTGTCAAGGATATTCTTGCCGCTTGGCTGTGTATTCGTTTGGGCTAGATGGAACTCGTGGGTCATTGGAAGCAAAAGCCGCCTGCCTGGTTTCACAGGCTTCCAGAGTAATTGCAAGTCGCGCCCCCGTGGGCCGGCCTCCCCCTGGTCATGGCAGAGTTTCGCGAGCACCAAGTTGCGATTGTGCGCCCACGGAAAGCCGGGGGTGACCAGGTCTAGCTGGGTAATGGCCATTGTCAAGGTTGTCGGGTTCATTAGCGGTGCGGGTGTGAATGTGCTTGTGCGAATGTGAACGTATGCGTGTGCGCGGATGGTGTGTGGGTGGATGTGTCAGGACCCGGAATAAGACGTCGCAAAGGCGCCTGCAGGCCACCAGGTTGTGCATCGATGGAGGGATGGGCACCGCGAATGCGACTCTGTTTCTCTGCGCATGCCCATCCACAACTTTTCGTAAGCCGGCAAGCTAACGGGAACTACCAGCACCGCGATCCAATGCTGGTTCTCTCAACCGCAATGCGCTGTACCTGCACCGCTGATGGATGTAGTTGATACTGTACGCACACTGGCAGAATCAAAGGGTCTTAAAGTTGCGACGGGCTTCTGACTTGCGCCGCGAACGGCAACGGCAGACTGGACAGCCGTCGCTTGAGGGGCTGGGTCCCGAGGCCAGGGCCTGGCTTGCTGGCCGCTGGGCTTCGGCGCCTAGCCGAACTAGGGTTGTTGGAGACGGGACCAGATATGTCGCTAACAGATGGATTGCAGATGGCTGCTTGAATGAACGACGTCGAGGTCTGCCTCGAGAGAGCGCCATCTCGATGTGCCGTGGATGAATTGGCCGGCACCTCCAAGAACTCATCATGCTGGACGCGATGTAATGCGATGCGATGCGATGCGATGCAGCGCTGTGCTGTGCAGCGCCGTGCGGTTCAGAAGAAAGGGCCTTGTTCTTGAAAGTGCTTTTTGGGGGCGGGCGGGTCGCTTCCCCGTTCAGAGTCTTGAAGGTTGATGGGTCTAGCTCATGGTCGGGCGCACAAAATAGTTGGGTCTCTGGCTATGGCTCCGTCTCCTCCCGCTGGCACCAGGTAATCTATCTCTTGTGCGCGTTTGTACATGGGCGCGACGGTACATGATATCAAACAGACAATGATGTACTGAGCAAATGCAGTCTTGTTGCGTTGCACCCACCATCATCACCACCGTATAAAGTGCCTTATGTATGCGCTGCTGCCGGGGATCGACACTGACTACCGGGCCCTGCCCAGCTTCCCACCCCCGCTAGGCCGCCCGTCCAGGTTGGCCAGGGCCAGAAGACCAAGCCTGTGACGAACGAGGTCATCCCATCCATCTGCGCACGCAGCAAAAGAGGCCACTGGGGCGGCGGGCTGCTGGCTGGCTGGGCTTGACTGGTTGGTCATCTTGACTGTCTTGTCTGGGGGGCCGGTCCCTCTTTTTGGCGCACCGCACAGAATCCACATTGGCACCGCACACCCACGCAGACAAGGAGAGAAGAGACGAGCAGCAAGTCAGAATGCACCAGGATGGGAAGAGCGGCACAAGTAGGGTTGGATGGGCGAATAATCGCACACACCGTCCCATCCCAGCCATGTATTTTCTCGCCCTCTGCCACAAAACAAGACTCGAGATGGAAGCTGTCTTTTTGTCGAGTTGAGAGCAGACCGAACTGCCCGGCCAGGAGAAAGGCAGAAATAGGGCCCGCGGCAAGGATCCCGGCAGCGATCCCCTGCCGCTTGCAAGTTGCCATCCGTAGGCGTCCCATCACCCACTAAAGCCGCTGTAACCTCCCACCGGAAGTCGCCACCCTCCAGCGCCTGAGTCCCCTATGGCTACAGCGCTGGCAGCCCCTGAGCCCGCTGTTCCCCAGGGGGTCTCAGGGAGGTGGGAGCCCCTGGGTCCAGTGTAATTTTGAGACGGTCCAGGTGTGTAATGAGGCCCAGCGCCAGTCCAAGTTCAGTCCAGTCCGTGTTAGTGAGCCCAGTTCGGGGGAGCGACAAAATCGTTCTCAACCTCTGGTCTGGCTCCTCTTTTCCTCATGCACACCTTTGTTCAGCGTCGCCGCCGCCACCACCTCTGCAACTCAACTCTTAACGTCTCTGGTAAGCCTCATCGACTCGATCTTGGTGCGCGATCAGCCTCAAGTTCCAATCTCTGCCCTCCTACATGAATCTTTCCCATCCGGAATTCTACAGCCCTCGTCCCCGTCCACAGTCCAGGTTGCAAGCCGGTGTCCACCACCGGCGCTGCCTCTCTCCTCCATCCCCCGTTCGCCACTCCGAATCTGGGGCATCCAGCTTTTCGAATCCGCTCAGGATCATCTTCCAGTTGCTAATCCGCCTCGGTTTAGTCGATAGAGCGTCTCGTCGCCGCCGCTGTTGTTCCAACCCTCCGCCGCTCCCGTCATCGTATGCTGCGCAGTCTCCCCGACTGACTGCCAGCGCTGTGAACCAACCACGAGTTCGGCGCTTACCGCCAACACCTTGAATGGTCGAGACCTATTCGAGTCTTCCCAATATTCTGGCTTCGCTCGCAAGGCTTTCGCATCGCTTATTCTGCCTGACCCCAAGGTCGCAGAATTACAACGTCGAGCGTCCTGTAGAGTGATACCGCTTCGAGACCGGGTTAAGTCTGCACCAGCCAAAGGCCGCACCGCCGTTACCAAACCCATCCCCTACCTTCCTCCTCCTCCTCACCCTCCACGCCCTCGTCCATCGAAACAAAATATCACTCCCATTTCACACACAATGGCCTCCATGTCGCCTATCAACACCGCCGCCGGCGGTTCGGGGGCTTCTTCCAACGGTGGCAGTGTCTCCCCCCAGCAGACACCCACCCCTAAGAATGTCGCATTTGAGCTGCTCTTCCTTGATTCGCCTCAGTATCGTGCGCGCTTGCCGATGCGAGTGCAAATATATCCTCACGATACGACAGACTCGATTGTGACCACTGTGAAGAATTTCTACGGTCTATACTCGGGTCCAACCGGATCAAAGGGAGTCAGCTTCGAGGATGATCGCGGCAACACCCTCATCGCTCGATATGAGAACTTCAGCAATAACATGGTCGTCTACGTCCGAGTTATTGAGGAGCCTCCAGCGAACCCTGCTGCTTTCAACCATCATTTCCACTCTGGTCCGGTCGGCCCTCAGGGCTTCTACGGTGGCGAGACCTACCACGCCCACTCACACCAGCGCTATGCCCACGACATGTCAAGACCCAGCTCCCGCTCATCGCGAAGACGCAGTCCCTCGCCCAACAGTGGCCGGGGACGAAGAAGTACATCTGTTGCTTCTGGCAAGAATGGTCGCTCCCGCTCAGCCAAAAACCGAGCGTCAGTGACCCGAAACCACGCAGATAACTACAGCGACAGCATGAACGGCTACAGCAGCGGCGATAATGCGCCAAGTTCAACATCTGGAAAGAACAAGGAGCAACTTGGCACTACCGACATTAGCGTCGAGAACATCGTCGAAGGTGGCCGTAGGAAGAGGGCCAAATTCGAAAGCTCGGTAAGTGGAGACTCGCTGGAGACTCCTCAATCTAGCGGGATACTGACTGCGTCAACGTAAAAGGAATTGCCTCTCTTTGCGCCGCCCCAGATGCCTGCCGCTACCTCAAATCCATCCGTGTCTCCCGCTCGCCGAGTCGAACCTCACAGACCCTCGATGCCTTATGTGCAGCCTGGACAGAATCCCTTTACAAACCCCCGCCCGATGCAGTCACCGCAGGCATATAACAATGGCCCACATGTCAACATGTACTCCACCCCAGGTCCTGATGGCCGTCGCAGCGCTCGTGGAAGCATCGGATATGCCAGCAACGGCAGCGGAATGGGCATCCTCCCTACTCCTGACCCTACTGTCGGTAGTTGCATGTCAGAGGAGGACAAGGATGTCGCCATCCAGCTGATGCGACTTGGCGAAATGTCCAACATTTCTCACGGCCGCACATCGGCCTCCACGCTTGATGACACATTCAGCGGCAGGGCCGAGGTTGCTTCATCAACTGGCGCTACCAGCGATGGTGAAAGTGACAGCGACTCCGAGCTCCCCCATGCTCGTCGCCAGAAGCTGGATGCTGCCGGCACTATCGGCAAGGTCTATCCTACAACAGAGACTCACTTCATGCCACCTCCTGAGCCCGCCGAGGTCAGTGGTGACGACGCTGACTACGAGGATGACTCTATTCTATCCAATGGCAAACCCAAGGCTTCTACAAAAACCAAGCCTGTTACCAAGCACAAGAGCAGCGGCTCAATTTCAAAGTCGGTTACTCCCAAGATATCAAAGGGACCCCGAACATCCAACGGCACCAAGGCCAAGAAGGTTGTTCCCACCACTCCTGCCGGCCCAATGTCTCCTGCTTCGATGCCCCCCTCTCGAAAGCAGTCAGTGGCATCTACCGGACAGGTCCCTCTCGTTCCTGGCGAGGATGAGCAGCCAGATCTCTCAACCAAACCTCGATGCCAGCGATGCCGCAAGAGCAAAAAGGGTTGCGACCGTCAGCGACCCTGTGGACGATGCCGCGACGCCGGACTGTCGGCCGATCAATGCATCAGCGAGGATGAGGGCAATGGCCGCAAGGGCCGATATGGTCGCCACATGGGTGTGCCCATCAAGAAGGAAGAACTTCCCGCGCCAGTCCAACCTGCATTATTACCGGCAGCGCCTATCTCAGCGGGCGCCATGACGGTCGACAAGGCCAAGAAGCGCAAGCGATAAGGGCGCTCGCACTATGATGAGGCGCGCGACGTTTGGAGTGAGGCGGTGCCCCTTGGCTGCCAGCCTCTTTCTTGAAACACGCACTGTCGTATGGATGCGCAACGGGATCCTCTATCGTTCGTCTACTCAGCCATCATCTAGGTACTGGCAGCATTGCCGGAACAGAACTGTATGTCCGAATGAATGGCAGCTAGTGCACTACGTCTGTGGAAGGAGAAGGCAAACTTTTGGTGCAAAATGATGCGCATCTTTTTTCTTCTTTTTTTTTCTTTGTTTTAGTATGCAGGCGCGGGGGTGCGATTTTCATGATGATCACAGGAGGATGTAATAACGACGGTCTGACAAGACCATTACACTCCCTATTTGGCGTTTGGGGCGGAAGTTGTGGGGAGTTGTCGAGTATCTTTTTGATCGTTCCAGCTGGTTATTCTTCGGCCTCGGGGCTACGGCGACAATTGCGCGACCAATCCGACGGCAGTCCTGATCTTCGTTTGGGTCAAGGAATTTGAGCATCGGGAATGGGTTTGCCACCCGCGCACTTGGAAGGAAGAAAAAACGCTTCTACGTCGAGGATGGAAGAGACAACACTTGGGTGGGACATTGGAAAAAAAAAATCTCCTGGCGGATAGATGGATGGAACCGGGAAGTGCAAAGGGGAATTGTTGTTTTCTGTGTGCGATAAGCAATGAGTTGGTGGAGGGCCCCGGGAGCAAGCGCTGGCGGATGAAACATCTGGTGCAAAGGAAATTGTCGACTGGACAGTGCAGTACGATAAGGAGGGCTTGGGGGAGAGGGCGGCCTGTTTTGATTTTCCAGTTTGTTTTATTGCAGGTTATTATAAC
This sequence comes from Calonectria crousiana, assembly GCA_013406985.1. Lineage (NCBI taxonomy): Eukaryota > Fungi > Ascomycota > Sordariomycetes > Hypocreales > Nectriaceae > Calonectria > Calonectria crousiana. The sequence goes on from VTGD01000089.1 coordinate 49,887, forward strand.
TCGTTGTAGTCATTATTCAACGCACCTCTTTATTTTTGCAGCCGTCGCTGATCGCATTTGTGGGCGTGTGCTCGTGAGCATGTATGCGCGAACGTGCAGGAACCCGAGCAATCACAAACAGCAGTGGTGCCACGAGGCGCGGGATGCGGTCTCAGTCAATATTGCTCTTTTTGCGCGGTTCGTAGTGCGGTGATGTCGATAGCCTATTCTGCCGTCACTTGCGACAGCTCTCTTGGCGAATGCGACAGCGTCTCGGTTGGTAGGGGATTTGCGACAATCTCAACAGTCCGCATGAGTGTGTCGCGTCACACTTTCAGATCCATCGCCGATCAGCGCACAACCCATCCATCGCAAGCGCATCACTTGCGCCAAGAAACCCACACGTAGCATGGTGCGCAACGGCTTTTTTCGAACACATTTTTCGCTCTCATTCGTCGCCCCCCCTCTCCCTCTCTCCCCCTCTCCTCTTTTGAATTTTCGATCCCATTCGCACCCTCACCTAACCTAGACCCCTCTCAACGCTTGCACCACTTGGTACACCCCTGTCACGCATCGGACGGGCGCGCTAGTCTGCATACGGCCCTAGCGTCCCGCTCCCGCCCCCGCCAATGCAAGGTGGGGGCAGCAGCCGATTGGCCCCGACGCCCGGGAAGTTGGAGGGGGCGTATTGGAATGTCACTTCACGTGATCTCAAGCGTGGAATGAGGGGTGAAATGAGGACCTTATTTTGCTTTTTTACGTCATACCTGCTACCCCGCGCTGAGCAAAAACGGTGGACGGAGGGGTAAAAGAAAAGCACAAGGCAAAAACCCCCCCAAAAAACCACAAGGGCGACACAGGGCTTTTTTAGATATTAGATTTTTAATGAGCCGTTGAAAAAAATTGAATGTGCGTTAGAAGTATTTTTCTTTTCTTTTAGGGCCCATGCATGCATGCACTGTTACTTTTTTTCCCGCTGATGTGTGCGTCGCGCATCCAAGGCTGCCGTTATGCTTGTTTTTGCTTTTAGTCGCCAACTTGTTTATTTATCCTTAAATTGCACATGATTTGTTGTGGTGTTTTTTTCTCGCGTGCAACGCGCGTTGGGAAACGGTGCGTTCTGGTTGGGCAGATGGATGGCACAGTCCGAAACGAGAGAAGAGGAGGCGAGGGGAGGGGAGGGGTGGCGAAGCGCGAGCGCGAGTGCGCGCGCACAACAAACAACAACTCATGCATACAAAGGGCACAACGGGCCCCCGTGACAAATAGCTTGATTTGTATGGACGAACTGGGAAGAGCCCAAAAGGGAAAAAATAAAGCCACACAAGTATGGCCTCAAAAAGAAAAGGAGAAAAAAAAACAAGGAAAGACAAAAAACGAGAATGTGCGAAGCGGCCACGTGAGAAGGCGGTGTGCGGGACGGTGTTACGCCACCCCGCTCGCTCCTACTGTCCGCAGCCCTTTTTGGAGGAGTTCCACTAGTGCCCCCACCAAGTAGGGAAGGCGGAGAGCGCCCAACTATGGTGGGGTACTACTTACCTGCCGGCCATCGGAGCGGGGTCGGGGGACACGGGCGGTCGGCCTCGGATGGAGAAGAGCTACCCTAGACCTTCTAGACTGTGGTGTAACCCGGGCGGAGCCTTTTGTTCCCCACCGGCCGGCAAGAGGGACCCCAAGTACCGTGATGTTGAACTGAAAAGGGTTTCGTTTCATTTCCTCAGGATAATTGTAAATACCAAAAGTATGCTTCTTTTTTCGGGTCCCTTCTTTTTCATACCAGTTTTTAGTCCCCTTTGTAGTGAGCCCTTATTTTTCATTTTCAATTTTTTTTTTAGCCTGCGTTGGTTTGCGCCCTCTTGAAACAGTGACCAAGCCACGACGGTTCATGTACCGTGGCTCCAAACTTGAACTGTTGGGTTCCCTAGGCCAAGAACTCTTCGGCAAGCTGCATCCACACCGACCGGTCCGGAGACAACAGCCCCATAGTTATTTCCCGTGACTCTTTCCCCGCAAGTCAATTGATAGCCAGCCTTGTTACTACGCCTGGCGCATGGCGTCCACACCGAGGCGCCCAACCTCCCATGTCCTGGGAAGGGCGCGCGGTTGCACCTTAAGGCGCTGGCGATGGTTGATTTTGCGCCCTCGGCTCTCTCCTCCCCCCTGGACTTATCCACACCCAACATCCCCTTCTTCCTCCCCCCGGCGGAGGCACAATGCCGTCGTTTTCTGGCATTCGATAAGCGACGGCATGGCTTTCCCTCTCTCCCCAAGTCCTGTTCAAGGTCCAGGGGTGCGCCTTTTGTGGAGTCGCGATATCGGCATTGGGCGAGCAGGACGTAAGAAAAAAAACCTTCGATCATATGATCGAAGTTCTAGCTGGGACATGGCTAGGCTAGGATCGGGAAACCCATTCCGGGCATGGGTCATTAATAATCGCCTTCTGTATTTAGGAGTTCGCCCACCCCGGATTTTGGACTTGGCTGCGGTTTTGGTAGGAACTGGGACAAACTCGTCATTAGCTTCGTTTTGTTTCCTTCGTTGAAGAGGCATGGAGCCGGCCCGTGTAACCAACTCCAACCACAGCTGACAACGTTTCTCCTGATTCCTGCAATGTACACCGACGACGTAGAAAAGAAGCCAACTGGCGTGTCGTCCGCCTCGGCCGTGCTCGATAACAACGACCGGCTCGCCACCACCATTTCTAATACCGATGCCCCTCCACCTATCATCGATGGCGACAACTTCAACCCTCCGGATGGGGGCCTCCTCGCTTGGTCACAAGTCCTGGCAGGTCTGCTCATCAACTGTCTGGCATGGGGTTATCCTGCATCGTTTGGTGTATACCAGTTATACTACGAAGAAACACTGCAGCTTCCATCATCCCAGATTTCGTGGATTGGTTCGGCCCAGACTTTCCTGACATTTCTCGTATGCGGCCCCGCGGGCCGTCTTGCTGATGCTGGATACACACGGTCGACGATGGCGGTTGGAAGCTTCCTCGCCGTCTTTGGCACTTTCATGACTAGCCTGTGCAAGGAATACTGGCAGATTTTCCTCGCCCAAGGTGTCTGTACTGGGATTGGGATGGGTGTAATTTTCATGCCAGCTGTATCAGTCGTCAGCTCATACTTCAAGACAAAGAAGGCTTTCGCGCTGGCCTTGGCAGCCATGGGCACGGGCCTAGGGAGTCTCATTTTCCCAGCAACGCTGCAGTATCTGATCCCCCAGATCGGGTTCCCCTGGGCAGTGCGATGCGCTGGTTTCGTTGCATTGACACTGGCCTTTCTGGCGAATATCCTGTTGAGACCCTATCTCCCTCCTCGAAAGTCCGGGCCTCTGGTAGAATGGGATGCGTTTAAAGAACTGCCGTACCTGTTTTTTTCAATTGGCTCCTTTCTCAACTTTTATGCCCTGTACTTTGGCTTCTTCTACGTAAGCCAATCCTCCACCAGCCGCATGGCGTGTAATAAAACCTTGGGAGCCCGTGCTGATGTCTTCGTGTTAGATAAACGCTTATGCCCGCAACATTATCGGATTTACCTCTGTCGAGGCCGTTGGCCTCCTTCTTATCACCAACGGCATGAGTATACCGGCGCGACCTGTTGTTGGATACCTCGCTGACTACCACATGGGACCGATCAATACATACTGTACGGGAATGTCGCTGTTGGCAATGATGATTTATGCGTGGATCGGCGTCAAGACCCGCACGGGTATGTACGTCTTTAGCGCATTCTTTGGTCTGGCCAATGGCGCGTGCCAGGGGACGTTTGTGGGAGCCAATGCCAGCTTGACCAAGGATCCCAAGAAGATGGGAACGCGATTTGGCATGATCCAAACATTGAGTGCTTTTGCTAGCTTGGCAGGTGCACCCACTGCCGGTGCTATTATTGACAAGTCCAACGGCAAGTTCGTGTGGGCGCAGGTTTGGGGCGGAACGGTTATGGCATGTGCGGCCGGCTTCATCATGGCCTCTCGAATTGCCGCGACTGGGTTTGTGTTGAAGGCCAAAAAGTAGATCCGACTATGCGGATCAAAAGGTAAATAGTAAACCCAATCTAGTTTGGCTCACCGCGAATACATAATATCAAGGTTGGGAGACATAAAAATACAACGGTTACTAGGACATGTAATCAGAGAATCTTGAGTTGCGTTGACGAGACATGAAAATTGCTTGTTCGGGCTGAAAGAATTGATCAGTGGTGAGAGGGAAGACAACCCGTTGGACGACACCAGACATCTAGCGGAAATAGCACTTGTATAGGTAGGCATGTAATGATATAATAAAGGATGAACCTTTCCCCCCCAAGAACCAACTAAGAGGCTGCTGGCTGATGCTCAATTGTCTTGCAATTTCTTCAGAGCTAATGAGATTAAACGTGCGACCTGCTTTCCATCTTCCCAGACAAAGTCATGATCGCCATAGAGATCTTTGACAAGCTCCACATTGAGGCCATCGTGTCTTAGTTTGCTATTCATATCATCAATCTCTGGCTCATCGACGAGACTGTCCTCAGGTGACCATGCCAGGATCATTAACTTTCCGGTTGACCAGTTCTCCTTGAAGCTGGCCCCGAAGCGTGTTGGCGAGGCACTTACCCATCCGGCCTTGTCCTCCCCAAAGGCTGCGCCAATGAAACCGCTGTAAGTGCCCTCGTGCCTTACATCAATTCTTTCCATGTCGTAGATGCCAGAGATACTGACAATAGCAGTGGGGAATGTCACCTCTTTTCGAGGCTGTCCTGCCAATACTGAGTTGCCCATAAGGAGTTGATGGGCAAGGGTACCTCCGGCAGAATGTCCCACCAGTATGTAGTTGTCTGAAAATTGATACTTGGCCTGGGCATAATTAATGGCGTATCGAATATCCTGGATATGGTCGGGATGTTTCGCATCGCGGAGGTCGGAGCGCTTGGTGGTAGAGGGGTTCTGGGGGAATTCTGGGTGGGGAGATAGCCGATAGTCGATGCTAACAAAGCCCTGGATGCTGGAGACGGTCTCCTGACCAGAAGAAGTGACTGCTTTGATCGAGGCCAAGAAGTCATCCGCCGTCCTTCGCGGGTCACGCCAGGCACCTCCGTGGATGTAACTAGGGCGGTGTCAGCAAGAAGAGGTCCGTGAACATGCAGGGTCGAGGGTTTGCGGAGCAAGCCTCCGTTTACACACATGATCCAATAGCCTGACGGCTGGGCAGGGCGATCTTGAAAGCGCCACACAGCTAGCTTCTGGAGGCTGTGCTCACCGTATTGATGGCACTCGTAAGTGAGGCCGTGCTCCAGAGACGTGGCAGAGGTGTCCATATTTCTGGGTCGTGATGGCTACGAGGCTGATGATTATTGGCAACAGAGGTGATCTTGTCAAAGGCTAGTCGCAAAATGGAGATGTGTGCATCGATCAACAGATTTGATGCAAGGACGGGTGAGGAGACAAGGCCAACCCGATAGTCTTTACGGGGCACAAGGGTTTATATGCTGGGGGGCCTTTTTCGCTCAGTGCGGGGGGGAAATGACGATGGCGAATTGGTTGGGGAACGAGGCCAAAATAATATCGCAGCCGGTTCTGGGCTGAGTGATATTTCGGCGGGACAGTGAGAATGTCAGGGTGACGATTGAGTCAATCAGTGCAGCGCCAGCTTGAGATGATGGCATCGAGGAAGGCTTATTATTATGCACGGCTGGCCTCGGATGAGTTGTGGAAAAAAGACGGAAGCTCCACCATTCGCCAATCAGCGATGCGGCAGCTGTCGGATCTTGTGCGGGAGACGGCCTGCAAGTTGTTTCTCTTCCTTCCTTCCGCCTTCCGTTGCAGCAGATCGATAGGCAACTACCCGCAGGCTGCCCACAGGCAAGATACGGATCAATCAAGGTCCGTTCGTCCCGTTTATTCCGCTCGCCAGTTTCTTCCGCTTTTGGCGTGGGGTACCGGTGTGCGCCATCAACAATGTTTGCTTCTTTCAAAGATGGAAAATCCTCATGATCGCACCTGTTGATTGATCATGTGTTCGATTTCTGGCTTTGCGTCAACTTAGTGCGAGAGAAGCCTGCGCTGGTGGATGGGGCCGACACTGGAATGCGACTGGCCTGGTGGAAATTGACCTTGCGTTTTGACACGCTCAGTGGTGCAATTGCACAAACAACGCTGGCCAACCATCGCATCGGCTGCAAGCCCTATAAGGGAAACACAGTTTTCTTTGAGCCTTGACGCCACTTTTTCAAGAGACCTGACCAGCTGTGGAACAAAGGCGAATATCGGACATTCACCGTCTTGACCATCAAACCCCGGCCCACAATCCCTGAGTCGCGGTCGAGGCATGGTATGGCGGCACGTGGAGCGAGGGCCTCCCACCAGGGCCCTCACTGCACTTGAATCCGAATCCAGAAGCTGTCCGGGCCTGTGAGACAGGCGCTCCTTTGACGCAGAGCGCGGTTGGGCTGCTCATCCGCACCGTTTTTGCCGTCCCTCGATGTCGCGCCCCCACATTGTATTTCGGTCCAGATGCAATTTGGCTGGTCCGAACTGTTTTGCGTGGGCTGTCGCTTCTCATTCGATTTGACAATGTTACACTGGGCGGATGTTCCCTTTTAACCGCTGCTGAGGGAACCCAACCACACCACTTTGTCAGATGTTGCCCTGACGGCTTGTTCTAATGATCGCCGTTATCCCAGTGGTTCGCTTCTTGGTCCATTTCTTGCACGTGGATCCTTACGACTCCATAGAACCCCAAACAACAAGCAATTTCACGCCCCCGGATTAACATTGAATGGGCTAGGTGCGACCCTGGCGGGCTGGCCATCGTCGACAAGGGACGTTTTCTGGTTCTCGTTTTGGCATGGATTCCTACATATGGGCTCCTGCAGCTGATACTGAAACGGTGGTCGTCCGAAAGCCCCGGATCATGGGTAGACGCGTTCCCACAGCTTCGGGTTCCCATTATCGCTCGTTTTTCTCGAAGCAGCATGGACACTTCCATCAAGGGTTTCATGGATCTGCTTTGAACGATTATTTCCGGACCAACTGCGACATGGGTAGGCAAAGGGACTGAATAGTCGCGTGATTCATGACGAGAGCTTGGGGCGCCCACAGATCCGGATATCAACCCTCAGATGTTGATCTGATTGAGTATGTGGGACCAAAGTGGTGTCTGAATGAATCCGCATATTCCAATCTGTGACGCCCACGTCCTGCCGCGGCCTGCCGCAAACCTGAATATGATTAAGATATAATTAAAGTTAATGAAATTACTACACTAATACAGACTGCTTACTTGCAAATGATGGGCTGTTGGCTCTGCACTATGCAAGCAGCACCGGGGTGATCATCCACGTACCAAACTTGTTTGGTACCAGCTACTGCACCAGGCCCGTCAGTCTGACCCTGTGCGTGACAGGCTTCCCTGTCAGGCAATCCCTGACACTTCGTTTGGAGTCAAACCAGGACGGGAACGGGAACCCACTGGAGTGACGGAGGGGCCGGACTGGGTCCTGCGGAACGATCTCTATTTTCCTGCCGGGGGACACCCATGTCCTTCTTGTAAGACAAAGAACTCTGTCCAAGCCGGGTCAAACGGCTCAGTCGGCTCAGAAAACCCGGAGAGGTTTTGTGTGAGAAACCCAAACAATCGCGTGGCAGCCAGGCCCGATAACTCTTTGTCGTGCGTGAAGCTGTGCGACACACCGGGTACCTTGCATCCAGTGATACACGGCACCCTCACGGTCACCCCCCTCCTACCTTGGCATGCGTGAATATCTACAAGTCGCAAGGGTCAGATAGGCTATATGCTTTGTATGGCCACTAGGTACTTTTTCGAGTAATCTTGCAGCACTGGTACTCCGGACAATTAACTTTTGTGACCCTTGTGGCCTGTACCCTGCTTTGAAAGGTAATTCTTTGTTGGAGGCTTGAACTGGACGCTGAGACGTGAGATATATCTGACAGGGTCCGCTCTGCACCTCGCCCCTTTGTTTGGTTCGTCTCTTGAATTTTCTACTCTCGTTTCCTCCTCGCCAATATCCCCTCCTCGAGAGGCTGTGCCATGCTCGATACTTGCTTGATACTTGCGCATGACGCTGGAGCGCCATGGCTTCCGACGAAAAAATAGATCTCACGGAGAATAATGGATTGGCATTGGTGGGCACCGCTATTGTCTTCGTGGTGCTGAGCTGGATTGCTATCTTCCTACGCACCTACACAAGGCTATTCTTGATGAAGGGCTATCAAACTGATGACTGGCTTATGCTTGTAGGACAAGTGAGTTTTGAGCGCCTTCGTCTGCTCAACTAGTGCTCATCACGGCGCAGATAATATTTACACTATCCTGTGTTTTTATCTTGATTGGAGTGCGTGATGGAATCGGGCGACACAACGAAGCTATCACAGATGACGACAAGAAAGTGGCCGCTCTTATGGTATGCGATGCTACGAAATGCCCAACCGCCCATGTCCGTGATGCTGATGACGTGTCGATAGTGGCAAGCTCTTGCAACGGCAACTTACGTTCTCGATATGATGTTCATCAAGCTAAGCATTGGCGTTTTCCTTTTACGGCTTTCGGTCCAAAAGGTGTATACTTGGATTCTTCGGGTCAGCTTGATCGTTATCACAATTTGGAGCAGCGTCATTTTCTTTTGGAATATGTTTCAGTGCAGTCCAGTGGCCAAGCAGTGGGATTATCGAATCACCTCTGGCCACTGTGTCACTGCAGACCAAATTGTTGCAGCGGCGTATTCAATTAGTGCCATGACAATCGTGTCTGATTGGCTATATGTAAGCACATCTGAGTGTGCCAAGTGTGAATTGGTTTGGTGTTGGAACGGCGCTGACAAAGATCAAGGCTCTGCTACCCATCCCTATGCTTTGGAAAGTAAAGATGACCAAGCAGGCCAAAGCAACCGTGATTGTTATTCTCGGTCTTGGAATTTTGTGAGTCATGGATCAACTACTGATGATATGAGCCCGCGACTAACCTGCCGCAAAGCGCGAGTGTTGCGACCCTAGTCCGACTGCGTTTCCTGGCCGATCTGACAAACACGGATGATATTCTATGTAAGCATCTTTCGATCAACCGCTTTTCAAAACACTGACATTGGTCATTGTAGTTGCTGGAACAGATGCAATGGTATGGACACTTATCGAACCTGGTGTCGCCATTGTTGCCTCCAGCTTAGCCACGATCCGACCCTTACTTCGTGCTATGAGAATCAAGGGCTTCAGCTCAGCCGACGACACGTACGGCAGCGGCCGCTCGGGAACTATGCGGTCTGGCGCAATGAGATCCAAGTCGGGTGCCCTGCCTGGGTTTGGACCAAATGATGTCTCGCTTCTCCATGTCAAGCCCAAGTTTGAGACGGCAGGAAAAATCCAGCCAAGCAGCCATGCCACAGCATATTCACCTCGGAACAGGGATCTTGGAAATATGCCGATATCTTCGGGCCAATTTGCCGGGAAGAACGAAATATACATGATTAAGAGCCACCAAGTGACGTCGGAACCGAGCTGGAATGACCAGGCTTCTAGTTCCCCCGCTGGATCAGTCGAGCAGATGCACGAATTCGAGGCTCAGAGCCAGGATCGGGAGCTATGGCCTCGGTGAAGGCATGAAGATTAATGGGATTAATGACACAAACCCGCTGGCCGTATCCGCAAAGCCCCACTAGATTTCCCTGTCTAGTTTCTTCACAGGTTATTTTTCTCTCTCTCTCTTTTTTGCATCGCCGTGTTATTTCTTGGACAGATGCTTCCAGGACAGGCGATCTTAGGCCAGTACCGGTGTGTTCCAAGGAGAGGGAAGGGCAAGGAAACATTGGGCAAGGACCGAACGAAAAAAGGAGACGATGTTGATCTGCAAGGATTTCCCTTCTTTCACCTTTCTCTATGTGTACAGAATCAGGAGGACATGACGAGATGGACGGGGCACCGTGTTACTATCACGATAGACTGCGCCACTGGCCTGTAGATAGATATCGGCATTCAGATTATGCGCAGGCGGACAAGGGGACAAGAAGAAGACAGTACCGAATAATTAATAAAGCCTTATTAATATAGCACCGGGGGGCGTTGGCCTTTCCATGTGGCATCTGAAGCACGCATATTTGTCGCCGTGAGAAACCGGACCACAGGGTCGGGGGAGGGGGCGCTGTTTACTTCGACGCAGAAGGTTTCGCATTTCGACCGAGAGTCTCCGGACTCGTGCAGCTAATCGGGTGCTGGGACGCGTGTGTGATGCAGCACCCGGACCGTGGGTTCGGTCCAACAAGCCGCTTTGGCCCCGGACTGCCGATGCACACTGACACCGGGACATTGGGAGGGTGCTGCCGGGCCAGGCTAGAGGAGAGGAATTCTATAAATGGACGTTGGGTCATGAGCGTGTGCAGGTGTCTGCGGCGCAGGTCTCGTGCAGGGAAGGGGTATCGCTTGAATTCTTCTCGGTGTCTTCTTTGATGCCATCCCCCCCTCGCCTCACCTTGCCTTGCCTTGATTCTATAGTACACATCTAATAAACTGACTGAACCGCTGGTGCCGGTGAGGAAAAGAGCCGTATCCGCGCCAGAACATGTGAATACTTGGAAACAAAAACGCCATCCAGTGTCTGTGTGTCGTTCCATTCAATCCCCATCTCAGTCAATACGCAGCTCCTCTGCAGAGACGTCCCAGTCCTCCTCCTCCTCCCATGTTGGGGCTAGGACAAAACGGCCCATGATTTTACCCATGCCTATACTCTCGCCGCCCTGAACGCCGGGTCTGGGCTTCTCATCGTTCTCTTCCACGATCACAGCCGTAGTCAAAAAGTTCATGCCCGCGGCAGGGCTCATCTCCAGGGTCTGGCCACCCCAGTCCAGCTCTACACGCCCGGATTTTCGAACCTTTAGTTGTCCTACTAACCCTCCTTGCTTGGCAAGTTGAGAGAGGAAGCCAGCCGTCTCTTCTGGGTCCTCTTGGTTTTCGTCGGCTTCGTCATCCTCCATTCCATCCTCTTGTGTGAGATCAACAGGGGGTGCACTCTCAACAGCTGGAGTCGAGTCCAGCATGTTGGAATCCTCGGGTTCCGGCTTGACCTTGCTGACAAGCTTGGGTTGAGAGATCTGTTTCAGAGGGGGTAGAATAGGAGGAAACTGGAAGAGATACAAGCGGCCATCCTTGTTGACATCTTCCATCCTTTTCTCTTCCCCATCCTCGCCTTCATCTGAAATAGTGACTGTGCCCAACTCACCAACCAGGAGATTCAAATCTGCCTGGATCATCTTTTCCTCGGATTCTTGAGTGACTGCCTTCTTTGGCTTGGCTTGAGGCTGAGTTTGCACAATGGGCTTCTTTTCCTCTTGATTGCCCAGCTCTTCACTGGCGGGTTTCGTTTCGATATCCAGATCCATGGAACCTTCAAGTCCAGGTTCCTTTTTGATAGCAATGGGTTGATCCCCATTCGTGTTCCAAACACCTCCCTCTTCTGATTGGTCTGATACAGTTTGCGGCGCTGACTCATCTCCATCTACCCAGAGACTCTCCTCTTCATCATTGTTATTTTCGGCCGCTTCTAATTCGGCAGTAGTGGCGACGACGATTCCCTCGTTCTTGTGTTCTTTTCGGTATATACCCATCGGTAGAACAGTCGTGGGCTTGGAGCTCAGTGCCACCATCATGGCCTCATCTTCGCTATCCAACTCTTCTTGCGGTGTTTGAGCATTGAGTTTGTCGGCGTTAATTCGTGCTTCGCGATATCGTGGTCCATCTCGCTGATTGAAGCCGGGTTTAGATTCAGACTTGAAGCCGCTTCGGGGGAATGAGCCGCCTCCAAAACCGCCACTACCTCCGAAACCACCACCACCACCGCTTCCCCAACCCGATCCACCTAAGGAGAGGAATAATTAGAATAGTTCTTTGCCACGATTGCGAAGTTGAGGTATTGCTTACCTGCAAAGCCAGACGAGAATGGCCCACTGGCGCCTGATATGATTCCGCCAAAGCCGCCTCGAGTTCCCATCGCATTGCCTCGGCTTCTCTTGCTTCGGAATCGTGAGCGACCCCTCGCGCGCTTCTCATCGGCAGCTCTTTCCTGGGCTTTTTTCTCCTCTTGGCGAGCTAGGCTATCACGTTCTGCCTCATCTCGACGAACAACTTTTGGCCGAAACCTAGAAGCCGTAGGCCCGCGGGTTGCCCGAGTTGTGGCGCCTCCACGAGCTGGCATGCTCGCTCCATCTCTGGTGGAAGGCGTGGACCCTGTCACAGCGGGCGCAGCGCTGGTGCTGGCTTCGCCCATCTGCGCCTGAGGTCGTTGTCCCGCGGTGGCGGCACCTCTCCGGGTTCCTCGGGCGGTTGCCCTTCCGCGAACCATAGCGAATGCTTGTGACCCAATGGGAAAAGGTGGTGAGGCGAAGGCAGAGAAGTTGTCGTGGAATTTGAGAGGCAGGATGAAGCTCTACAAAATTTTGGCTGTACCTCCAATGTCTAGTTTACAGTGGGGGAAGAAAGGTGGGGGATTTGGATTCTGCCAGCCACTATGACTCACCGCCTACGCTAATTGAAAGCGCTAATGGGTAGTCAATCGACAGGGATGCGTTAGGATGTCTTGTTCGATTGAATCCTGTAAGATGATGACTGGTCATATAATCAATCATCCCAGAATTAGCTGCTCGTAAAGCCATATTTTCGATGAAACTGTTTGGCAAAGATTTTCTTTCTCAAAGTTTTCGTGGTGTGAATTTAAAGTTGACAGTTTGATGCGACGGCAATTGAAGAGTCTGACTTTGTTCCGTGGCTAACCATGTCGAACTGTTCCTATTTCCAGAAGCTCAAAAGTTTGACCTCAATATTCATTCATTCTCCAGAGGTTGAAGTCATTCGATGCCGCTGAACACTTGGAACAAGGAGCAGATTCTGGTTTCTAAAAGGCGAATCCACTTGTGGTGTTTATTTGAGTTGGTAGTGACTACCGTTCTGGTTTTTATAGCTGGAGAGGGTATTGCGTTGATGTTGAGTGGCAATGACCAGCTTGCTGACTTCGATTTCGCTTGAAATCATCGCACGCACATGAGTGCCTGGTCACCAAATTGACTTGCGATGCTGCCTTCTTTACTTATCATAGAGCCAATCCACTCCCTACCTGCCTCAACGGTTTTTGCGCCCAGTTTGACAATTACACAGCCTCTTACTCGAGCTGCAGACCAGAGAATACCTCCCTTCTTTTCGCTCTCCAGCCTCCGAGATCGCCAAAGCTCTGACTCGGAAATTTCCGAGTTATCATTCGCTTTTGCTTCTGGTGAGCGGAAGTCGCGAGCTCCGATGCGTGGTAATGCGGCAAATTCAGCTAGAAAGAACTCGCCCAAAGACTTCATCATGTCGCCGTGCAAGATCAAAGTCGCGGATATAGCCATGTTGTGCATCATCTCTGGAAGTGTTCGACCGACATGTTTGCTCCCGTCCCTGGACAGGATGAGCGAGTCTCTCACCAGTAGCCTGTCTGGAGTTGAGCCTGCTGGGTCGCATAGCCAGACTTCATTCCGACCACTCCATTCAATTAGGCTCCAATTTTCGCCTCGAGCGGATCGGCCATGTGTAACCCAGTCCAAGAGGCAAAGTGATGACCGATCCTCTAGCTTGAAGATTTGCTTTTGCGCATATACGCTATCTTCAAACGGCTGCACAGGGTCTGGGAGCAGACAGAGGCCGGCATTCTTTTCGATTTGAACGTCAATATTTTGGCTCGTAAGAATATCTCTTGAGGGAGTTTTGAAAATTTTTGTGTGGCCCTGGGTAGCAATGGAGAGTTTTGACCCTGCGCGGATGCGGATAGAGAGGTTGATAGAGTCTCCGGCAACAAGCCCACCTCCGTATGACAGGAGAAAGACTAGGATGCTTGGCTGATCGTCGGAAGGGGACGGAGCAATCAGCTTTAAGGGGTATTGATACGTCATTATCTCTAAACCACTTCCACCGGCGGGGAGCGGGCTGGCAATAATGCGGCCATCGCCTGGGGAAGAGGAAGACGGAGGGAAAGGTGAGTCCATGTCCACATCATTTCGATGAAACGGGCCACAGAAATGAGTGGTCAGGGTCCTAAAAAGATGCGCGCTATACAGAAGCAATTGACTATGGTGCGTATTGATTCCGCATTTCTTTTTGTTCGTTTTGGGGGTGGGGGGACCGATGTGTCCCATAAGGATATGTCTCAGGATACCAAGAGATGTGTAGAGAATATACCTATCTCAAGCTGTTAGTGGCTGAAGCCCCGCGCCATCCTGCGATAAGCTCTGTCTAGCCTTGGTTGGGTGTGTGGCTTGGAGGCTTCCGTGGCTGAAACTGCCCACTCTCCCGAAATTCATCCGCTCGCAACTGGACTGCCCACTTTCCCAAATAACCTGGCCGTCATCCACGCGACATTAGACGCGACAAAGTGGCCAGAAACACCATTGCCGCCCTCGGATCGGGGGTCATTCATCTGGCTGTCCATCCATCGAATGCTACCTGTGCGACTACCTTTACGAGAAGCTATGGACAATAACGCGAGCCCTACTCCGGAAGCCGACACCACGGCGCGTCGCCGTTCGGGACGCGTCGTGAGAGCGCCAACCAAGTTCACGCCCGACTCTACAAGCCAATCCTCCGCCGCGAAACGCAAGAGAGATGATCAAGACGAAGAAGATGGCGAGGAAGAAGCGCAGGATTCTGATGAGGAGATGAGCGACGAGAGCGAAGACGAGAGCGACGAGGACCATCCCGCACCCAGGTCGAGGAAGAAGTCGCAAACAAGTCGCGCAAAGAAACCCTCGTCTAAGAAACCAAAGATTAACGGTTCGCAACCTGCGCGATCTGCTCACATTGCTGGCCTTCCCAGTAGGCCCAAGAAGTCGGTCCGCATTGATGCTGGCGACAAGGGAACTGGTTTGTTTGGTAAGGATTGATTTCGTGGTTTAGCCGTTTGGGTCTCTTCGCTGACACGCGCTGCAGCCGAACTCTTCGGATCAGGAGACTCTGTCAACAGCGTCGCCCAACAATGGCTCGAAAAGTACCGCGCCGATGAGGCCGCTGCTCTCACAGACCTGGTCAACTGCATTTTGCAATGCGCCGGTTGCGACCAGGAAGTAACGGAAGATGACATTCGTGATCCCGAAAATATCCCCAACCGCTTGATTGATTTGCAAAGCGTATATCAAGAGGTAAACCCGAAGATGGCGCCTTCTAACGTATAAACAATTGCTAAAAGTGATACAGCAACAAATCACCGATTATCCGTTGATATCGAAAGCGAAGAGCACGAGGTCTTTCCGCGATATTCTAGTCACCTTCTTCAACACCTTCATTTTGCTCATCCACGAAGCCGATATCCTGTACAAGGATCAGACTCTCATCGATAACCTGCACGCGTGGCTGGCCAGTATGTCGTCATCCTCACTGCGCCCTTTCCGTCACACCGCAACCACAATTGCGTTGGCCGTTCAATCCGGCTTGGTCGAGGTCGCCGATACCCTGGATCAGCGTATTTCCAATATTGAACAGCAGTACCAATCATCAAAACGAGGCAAGAACAAGCCAAGGACCACCGAAATTCACCGAACCCTGGATGAAGCCAATGGGTACCGCAAGATTTGCAGCGAGGCAATCCAGTCCTTCTTCGATACCGTCTTCGTTCACCGCTATAGAGATGTGGATCCCAAAATCAGAACCGAGTGTGTGGAGGCGCTCGGATCTTGGATTTGGGACTTGCCAACCGTGTTTATGGAACCGGGTTATTTACGCTACCTTGGCTGGATGCTGTCAGATACTAATGCTCCCACTCGCCATGAGGTCCTCAAGCAGCTCTCAAGAGTTTTCAGGAGAGACGCGCAGCAACTTGGTCATTTCATCGACAGATTCCGACCCAGATTGATTGAGATGGCGTGCAAGGATTCAGAGGTCTCTGTAAGAGTGGCTGCGATTTCGGTTATTGATACGCTACGCGCTGCCGCAATGCTTGAACCCGACGAAATCGATGCCATTGGAAAGCTCATTTTCGACCACGAAATCAGGATTCGCAAAGCCGTGGTAGGATTCTTTGTCTCGTGTGTCGGAGATGTTCATGAGGGCAAACTGGAGGAAATAGGTGGTTCTGACACCTTGGATGAGCTCTTTGACAATGTCGAAGAAGACGATTTCGATTCTCCCCGTGCGGAATGGGTCAATATCAAATGCCTCGCTGAAACGCTCTCTATTTATGATTCGCAGATTGAAGAGGATCATCAAGGTGGCGAAGTTCTCGGGCTAGACATTGCTGCTGATCTATTGGAAGCGACAGTGCCAGACACCAGGATTTCTCTTGCATCCCAGGTTCTTTATGAGAAGGTTCCTGAGATCAAGAAGTGGGGGATCCTGGCCGGGTACCTTCTGTTTGATCACACCTCAAGCACAAAGTCTAAATCGAAGTCCAAAGGCGATTCTGTCGAAAAGACTTTTAAGAAGGCTGTCGCTCCATCAGCTGCAGAGGAGTCTATTTTGTTGGATGTTTTGAGCTCAGCTGTCAAGTCAAGTTTTGTCCCAGTAGGGGAAATCGACAAGGCAAAGAAATTCCGACACAGGACCGAAGTGCAAGAGGTTCAAGAGGAGATAGCTCTCGAACTGGCGACCCTCATTCCCAAGCTTCTGAACAAGTTCGGAGCTGAGCCCGATACCGCGGCTATTGTTCTCCGCTTGGTGCACTTTCTTAACCTCGAGGTGTTTCAGCAACTTCGCCAGGATGCCACGAAATATGAAGAATTACTTGACGAAATCAGCACCCAATTTAACAGGCATGACGATAGAAGAGTTTTGTCTGAAGCTGCTACGGCTCTGCTGCATTCAAGGCAGTATGATGAGCTTGAGGAGCTGACTGATGGCAAGCTTGTCAACCTGTGGGAGAATGTCGTTACCGCGCTCCGTAACTTTGACAAGACCTGTGAACTCTCGCTTCGAGGAAACTTGGCAGAGGGTCCCTTGAAAGAGCTGTCGACCATTCTGCTAAAGATGAGCAAATTATCAAGCATCTCGGATTGCATTGACATTCTGGAGGTTGAGGGCACTTCTGAAAGCTCATCCCCCATCATTCAAATTTTGACTGAAATTGTCCATCGTGGGAAGTACGAACCATTGGAAGATGAAATCGACGAGCTTGAAGACGAGGTTGTCACCTTTGCAGTCAAGACTTGTCTGTTCTACTTTATGTGGAAAGTCAGAGCACTTTCTAAGCTCCTTTCCTCTGGAGCTAGTATTGCAGATACGGAACTCGACCGCCTCTCGCTACTAAGGCAGACTTTCCGTAAACATCTCATCGAGACCTTTTCTTCTCGGGCGGCCATTGATCAACTCCGCTTATTTGCAACTGGAAGCTTGTGTGATCTTCATCTCACTTTTGGCTCGCTTCGTCCCGCAGTTGAACAATTCCGCCTAGCATCAAGCAACGGATCTTCAGCAGCTGGCACCGAAAAGTATAAGACATTGGTTCAGGAAATTGAGCCTGGCCTTGTACCTGAGTTGGTGGCGATCTTTGATGGGGCAGAAAAGCAGTATGCGAAAAAGTCGAAGAAGGATAAGGCACTCAATGAGCCAGCGGAGGATGAGGATCCGATGGCTGATGATGAAGATGAAGAGGAAGAAGACGAAGATGATAACCTCTCTCCCGAGGAGCGTTTTGCTGCTGAGCTCAAGACCGAAAAAGCCCTTTGCGAGTTGACAGCGAAATACGTCCTGGCCATCGCCGCCAAGATTGTCGATGCTCGGGGTGCCCACGCTGGAAAACTCCGCCGCCGCCTCCTACGCAACCAGACCAAGCTGGGGCACAACTTCAAAGAAGTAGTTGCTTTCTTGGACGAGGAGAAGCTTGCAGAACGTACCAAGAAGAAGGCTGCCATTGCCACAACCAAGTCCCAAAAGCCCCAGCTTAGCGAGGAGATTGTTGCCGATGATGAAGAAGGTGACGACGATCACATCTTTGACGACGAGCCCCAGCCTGAGGAAGGCTCCCGCGAGGATCTTATCCGGAAGGAGCTTCTGGAGGAAGATCCCATCGATGATGACGACGAACAAGAAGAGAAACGACCGGCTCACGATTCAGACGACGATGTGCTAGGGGACTAAGCTTCCCTGTTTCCCTTGGCCCAAGCAGGACGGATTGGATGGAGAGACTGCATCAGGGCTTGATTTTTGTAGAACGAATATGTGAATGGTTGAGTTTCCCAATTTCCTTTCTTAGATTCGAGCAGTTTTGCGTCTATAGTCAAGTGGCTAGTGCAACGCCACAGCCGGAGTCAGGGTTGGTGGCTAGGAGCCATTTCTGAATGTTCTTTGGGTCGTTTTGGCGGGAAGGGAATTTCGGTAATACAATCACCCTTCTGTAAAAAACAACAACAATTCTTGTGCTGCAAACGTGTATGGCGTGACATCAACCTTCTGTGATATTAATAATTACTTCTCCTATTACATGCAACCGATGAGCTCAGCTTCCGGTGTCTACTTGGAGATCCTGGTCCCAAACAAGCCAAACATTCTTTGCCACCGCTGCCCTTTTCCTGCATCAGCTTTGGTCGCGTCCGATTCTTTAACCTTGACTCCATACTGACGAATGCAGCATGGGAATGGCCGATTTGTGAACTGTTGCTTTCCTGCGTGTTTGTGAGGGGCCCCTTCATCGGCCGACCCTTCGTCAGAACTGTCTATTGGCGGTCTGCCCTCACGAGCCGCCTTTATAGATTTCACCTCCTTCTCTTCTTGGCTACGCTTTTTTTCTTCCAGATCTCCCCACAAGAGAAACAATTGCTGGCGAAGTTCCTCAACTTTCTTCTTATCGTGACGCAAATTCGAGGCATCCAAATTTACCAGACACTGGGCGGCTTGGTTGTCCACAGTCGCCCAGAATCTCTTCTTTGCTTGTCCTTCAGGGGTGACAGCATCCTCCAACTGAAGATAGAATCGCCATTCCCAGCTGCGATTCGTTGTAAACTCCACCATCATGTCGTTTTCTGACTCAGATTCGGAGCTCAGCTCCTCGTTGTCTGAGAGCACATCATACTCAGAGGACTTTTTTGGAAAAGCAAACTCTTCGAGTTTTGAAGGCATAAAATTCACGACACGCACATTAACACGGTAGTTTGTGTTCACAAACGGAAGCTGGAGCTTGACAGGTTTCCCATCGATTGTCGCGTCATAGGTTATAGGCTCAAGGATGTCAGGGACTAGGCTGGCTGGTTTATCCTGGTTCTCGCATTTTACTTTCAGACAAGTTAGGGTGAACGAGTTGGCTGGGGAGAAGCTTGGCTTACCTTGGGAACTCAAGTCTGGGATAGGGACAGGCGATTTTGATTTCGGTCCTTCCTCCCTCGCGCGCGCACGCTGCGCATGTCTCCGCCTCTTGGAATTCATCTTGGCAGGTTCTTGATCACCACTGATCTGGGCTCTGCGCTTCTCGCCTGCTTTGGATGCGTCCGCGATATCCTTGAGTTGATGTTTCTTGTCCCGCTCATAGTCTCGCTTCCGTCGCAGTCCTTCTTTATGGTGGGGGTTGATGCTTTCTTTATCTTCTGTTGGATCAAGAGAGCATATTCCAAGCCTAGGTCCATTAGCTCCCCTGTCTTCCCTTAGGTAGCCTTCTAGGTTGCTGGCATTGTGCCCATATTTGATCTGCAAGTTTCGAATGGACACCCAAGTTCCAAACGCCATTTGGGATTCCCTTATGGCAGTTGCGTGAGGTTCAAAACATGTGATTTGCATGCTCTTTTTGCCATATGGTCCAGTCCAGTCGGGTGTTGATAAAGGTTTTGAGAATTTTGCAGTGTAGCCAAATGGGTCACCATCCCTCCCCCCTGTTGGATTTGTGCCACCAAATGCATAATGGAAAAAGCCAGGATTTTCCGTGTAGTCAGAAACCCAAAGCGTAATTTTGTCGCCCATGTCATATGGTTCTTTGACAATTTGGACCACGACATCACAGAATCGCCCATCACAAACGTTCTGTAAAAGGCTAAACTTGTCCTTCACATTGGTCGATTGAACTTTTAAGAGTTCGAATTCTGACTTGGTTGGGAGGCGGTCTTTCGCAATAGCGTGGAACATTTGTGAGATATATGTGGTTTCCTTCTGGCCTGGTTGCCCATCCTTGGTTCTTCCCAATGGTCGCAGTGCTTTGGAAGCATTTCCTGGAGGTTTTGGAATATCGGATGCTTTATAAATACGAATCTTGGTTTCCCAAGTGGTCAATAAAGAAATCCCATCCGATTGGAAATTTTGGACCTAGTCAACACGATTAGTCAAGCACAAGATCGCTGTATGTTGGCTCACCTTCGCTGTTGTAATAACAACGACATCTCCGCAACTGGCCAACGGCATTTCGCCCTTCGGACGGAAGATGTTAATGGGAAGAGAGGAATCATCTTCATCTTGAACAGACAAGTCATAAAATCGCATTTGGCATTTCCAATCTTTTCATATTAGAGGAGTTTGTGCAAATGGGAATGGGGATGAGAAATGTTTACCTTCTTTTCGAGTTGGTATGGGAGAGCGAAAGTCTGTAAGGATGCCAATCACACTGGCTCTTGAGCCCACACGAACCTTGCCTTCAAGTACATCTCGGATAGAGACAAAACTCAGAGGCAAGGCGAGTACTGACGCCGCATTTCCAGCAAGTTGAGACGATGACATGGTCTAACTAGCCTCAGCATCACTGAAGAGGGCCGGAATGAAATCAATAATCACTTTACGCGACCATGCTACCCATGAACTCGGTCGTGAAGTGGGTCGCGACGCGGTTGGTCTTGGTCAAGCATTTGGTCGCGTTGGCGTTAGCTTGGACCGTGTGGGTGTGGGGTGAAACCTCCCCTCTCGGTGCCGCGGGGCACGTGGTGAGCCATGTGACCGTCGCTTTCCTCACTCCGAAGCTTGGTGGTGGCAAATGATGCGCTGCACCAAGCAGGGGCAAACATATTCACAGAGTTAGACTGATTCTTTTACTGGTTCTAGCGCTTCGGCTGGTTGCCCGGCAAAACAGATTTAGTATTCAGGGGCGGCTCCTTTATTATCAGCGACATGCAGCTAACTACACGGAGCAGGCAAGTGGATGAAGCATTGCCATGTGATTATCAGAAATGAGGAGAAGGAGGGGCATGGATGATGGATAGTGATGCATTTCGAACACTGTCATCGGTTAGGTTTCAACGTGCTTCATACCCAAGTAACCGTTAGCCACTGTTGTTACACTTGCGTCGTTGGTTGATTCATCTGTGGCAATGCCACAAATGGAAGCTTCTTGATTCGTGCTGGCCTTGGCTGATGGAACACTAACGGAGGGACGGAGATTGAAGGTTTTCTGCCTGAGGCTGAAATAATATTGCCATTGATTTGATTTGATTTGCAGTGGTTAAATTTAGCGATTCAGGCGGGTGATGCTGGGACATGAATAAGAAAGCCCCAATATGAATGTACGGAAATGGATAAACCAACCTCAGGGCTAATTCATGCACATGCTTGATTCATTCATAAAAAACTACGAGCTTTGATGCTTTTCTCGCCTTATTTTTTGCCACGGGGCATACTAAAGCTTGTGACTGATCTGCTATGAATTTTATCACCCGCTTCTGGTTGTACTCGAAATTGGGCTAGCCAAGGTAGCCGGACGGGAGGGGGTTATTGGGCACTCCAGCAGTTGGTTTGGTTGCGATGTGAAGCATCCATCCCTTCCGTAACATGGCGCACCCGCTCTAGGCTAGCCGCGTGGTAGGGCAGCACTGTCGGGCCAGTACTAGGCGTGGGCCTGAAGTTTCTGTGGCTCCCGCTACCCTTGTAAGCGATTAGCGGGGTGGTTCAAGCAGATGGTCATTGCCATTACAGCGGATTGCCCACTGTGCGACCACTGAGCAAAAGTGCCCACTTCAACTGAGATGAAGAGCCCACTGCCACCACCCGCTCTCCCCACCCCTCTCACCAAACCGAACCTTCCCAGGCCGGGAGGTACCTGACCTCTCTCACTATTTACCTTCCGTCCCAGGTACCAGACCTTGCTCGACTAAGCCAAGCCCACGCCGCCGCCTTTCTGCTTTCTGCCCCCATCTTCTGTCCTCCTCTCCCCGACAACAAACAAAAAACTTCCTCCTTCTTCTACATTCCCTCTCCCCTTCGCCCCTCCTTATTCGCCTTCCGCATACCATCTGCGACGGTGTCCCTCTTGAGTCC
Source organism: Calonectria crousiana (assembly GCA_013406985.1). NCBI lineage: Eukaryota > Fungi > Ascomycota > Sordariomycetes > Hypocreales > Nectriaceae > Calonectria > Calonectria crousiana. Next base: position 72,024 of record VTGD01000089.1, read on the forward strand.
GTCAGTTTCCTTGACGTCGGGTCTCTATCATCATCTTTCTCCCTCTGCGATTCTTTGACCGCACCCCCGCACACATTTTGCTGCGTTAACCCAGTGCCGCCCCTCCTGAAGAGCAACCAAAACAAAATCAGTCACCATGGCTGAGCGGTACATCCCCGAACACCGCCGAACCCAGTTCAAGGCGAAGAACACTTTCAAGCCTGAGGAGCTCCGTCGCCGTCGCGAGGAGCAGCAGGTTGAGATCCGCAAGGCCAAGCGTGAGGAAAACCTCGCCAAGCGACGTGGTATCGGCACCGGTGAGAACCGCCCCGGTGCCTCCCTTGGTGCTGCTCCCGACAGTGACGATGAGTCTGCTCCCACCGAGTCCCAGGTATGTTTTCTCCATTGCACATGGCTATCTCCTCTGCACTGCCCGCTTGTGTCGGGCCTCTGGATTTCCTCTGGCTGCCCCTCGCTGCCCGCTATGACTGTCATTCCCGGTTGTGAGGTGGGGGAAAGGCACATGCTCCTACACCCCACATCCTTGCTCTGCGAACCGGGCAATGGCGGTCTCTGCCCACGTCCCGCTCCACGGCCCTACCGCCGTCACTTGGGCTTGGTCGGGAGTGCAACCCCCTGGCCACATGCTTTCCGCGCTTAAGCAAGATGGCATGTGCTAATTTTTGGTGCTAGTTGAACGAGGACCTCCCTCAGATGGTTGCTGGCGTGTTCTCGGATCAGATCGACCTCCAGATCCAGTCCACCACCAAGTTCCGAAAGCTCCTCTCCAAGGAGCGAAACCCCCCGATCGAGGAGGTCATTAAGACCGGTGTCGTCAGCCGATTCGTCGAGTTTCTGCGATCCCCTCACACTCTGGTCCAGTTCGAGGCCGCCTGGGCTCTGACCAACATTGCCTCCGGCTCTGCCACCCAGACTCAGGTTGTCATCGAGGCCGGTGCCGTCCCCATCTTCGTCGAGCTGCTCGCCAGCCCCGAGCCTGATGTCAGGGAACAGGCCGTCTGGGCTCTTGGTAACATTGCTGGTGACAGCCCTCACTGCCGTGACTATGTCCTCAGCTGTGGTGCCCTCAAGCCCTTGCTGAACCTCCTTGGTGACAGCCGCAAGCTCAGCATGCTTCGCAACGCCACCTGGACGCTCAGCAACTTCTGCCGTGGCAAGACACCCCAACCCGACTGGAACACCGTAAGTTTCATTCACTGCATTGGACCATTGGATGTGAATTAACCCTTGTGCAGATTGCCCCCGCTCTCCCTGTTCTGTCCAAGCTTGTCTACTCTCTCGATGATGAGGTTCTGATCGACGCTTGCTGGGCCATCTCTTACCTCTCCGACGGTTCCAACGACAAGATCCAGGCTGTGATCGAGGCTGGTATTCCCCGTCGCCTCGTCGAGCTGCTCATGCACGCCTCCACTTCCGTCCAGACCCCCGCTCTCCGATCGGTTGGTAACATTGTTACTGGTGATGATGTCCAGACCCAGGTCATTATTAACTGTGGTGCTCTGCCCTGTCTTCTCTCCCTCCTCAGCTCGACAAAGGACGGCATTCGCAAGGAGGCTTGCTGGACCATCTCCAACATTACTGCCGGGAACTCGTCTCAGATCCAAGCTGTTATCGATGCCAACATCATCCCTCCTCTGATCCATCTTCTCCAGAACGGTGACCTCAAGACCCGTAAGGAGGCTTGCTGGGCCATCAGCAACGCCACCTCTGGCGGTCTCCAGAAGCCTGAGCAGATTCGATACCTCGTCTCCCAGGGCTGCATCAAGCCCCTGTGCGACCTCCTTGGTTGCCCCGATAACAAGATTATCCAGGTTGCGCTCGATGGTCTCGAGAACATCCTCAAGATTGGTGACCTTGACAAGCAGGCGGCCGGTGATGGTGCTGACTCTATCAACCGCTACGCTCTCTTCATTGAAGAGTGTGGTGGTATGGAGAAGATCCACGATTGCCAGAACAACGCCAACGAGGAGATTTACATGAAGGCATACAACATCATTGAGAAGTACTTCTCCGACGACGAGGAAAATGCTGACGAGGGTATGGCCCAGCCCGCTGGACCCAACGGCACCTTTGGCTTTGGCGCCAACAACGCTCAACAGTCTGGCGGCTTCAACTTCGCCAACGGTGGTGAATCAATGGACATGTAATGTGCTGATGCCTTTGTTGGATGCTGGCACTCCAGATTTGATCTTGATTGACGACAGTTCAACCATGCATGCCCTCCATGCTCCGCCCTCGTTTGGCGGATCCCCGCCCCTTCCAAGCACACATCGCAGTTATTACATCCCTACCTGACACAGTTTTCCCCAGACTGTCAAACATCCCCCATCCCCATCCCCCCATGATATCACCACGACACCACATCTTTTTAATCTATCTTGAAGGATTTATGTGAGGAAGGAGAGTAACCTCACATTGTACACAGGCCCTATGGTAGCTTGAAAGCTCCAGCCTGGTTGAAGAAAGGAAGCGGAAGCGCAAGCAGACGAGGCAACCCGTGCCTCGGCGAGGGGAGCAGCAGAGCCGGCGGAAGTCAATGAGTTCATGTGGAGAGCGAAGGGTATCATTGACATGGTGCTGACGACTTACGGAACTCATGTAAGACCTGTCGCCTAAATGAGTCCAGTGGCGTTCGAGCGAGAAATGCCGTGACTCGGAAGCCGGTGCTAGTGCCCGAGCTTCCGGGATGGCGAAGCTGAAACTACGGTTGATCACTGCCAAGTGGTAGTGATGCGGTTAAAAGCAGCCAAAATCGTAGTCAAAAGAAAAAAAGACATTAAGAAAAACCTCCGGCCTGCTTGACAATCGATGTGAATGAGTGCATGACAGCATGATAGTGTAAAGAGACTGCCAAGTTGTAACCAAAACCTACAATGCCCCTACAAAAAAAATTGACCCCTCCCTCACCCCGCTTGAAATTTGAATATTTTAGTCTAGGAGTAAAGCTGTGGCTTACGATGACCACCCGTCACTGCTTTATCCATATCTTGAAAGAAACAATAGTGTTTGCTATGTTTTCAGTTCTCCCTGCTAGGCATGAAGATCTTTTTGAGCTGAAGCGCACAGCTCCATGAGTCTGATTAATGCGTGTGCTGATGGGAGATATCACATGTGGGGCAGCAGTGACAGAAACTCGCACGGTGACTGAATAACACTGCCCAGCTGTATACACAGTGTTTACTGTGCGTGATTAGTGGGCTTTTTTCCGCCACAAGCCAAAAAGGTTGCTGTCGGGGTGAGACTCGTCTCTCATGTCAGTAACGGACAACGACACCAAGCACTTTCGCTAATGCCTGGACCGTAATACAAGGTGCCTTTGCATTCTTGTCACCGGAAGATCGCAGACTGGTGATCTGTCGTCAGACGAGGCCTGTACTGGTCAGCATCGCAGAGTGGTGCTTCAGGCTGTCCGCGCCCTATAATACCACTTCTCTTTTGTCTGCCAAACCACGTCGACCCATATTTTGGTGACCAACAAACCCGATTCGAAACCATGGTAAAAAAGGGAAAGGCGAAGGCGGAAACTCCGGCCGCGAACCCCTCAGCCTCCAAGGAACAAGGCAAGGGCAAAAAGGGCCAGAAGCAGGGCGCCAGCATCCCCGTACCCGAAGGACCTGCTCCCCAACCACCAAAGCCCACAGTCAAGCAGCTTATTGGGGGTTCCTCGTGGACTGGAAAGTTGCCGGTTAATTTACTTAGCGAATACTGCCAGAAACAACGCTGGGACAAGCCCGATTATGATACCAAGAAAACTCCCGAAGGATTCTCCGTCTGGATCACCCTGAGCGCCAAGGATCTCAAGACACAACTAACGACCAAACTTGAGCCATTCAAAATCCCTGCTAGCCACAAACATTTGATTATGCGACCAACAGCAATTGAGGCCAAGCATGCTGCTGCTACCTATGCCCTCTTCAGGGTGTGTAGCATGCAGAACAAGCACACTGTCCTGCCCCCTGATCACAAGGCATTGTGGAAAGAGTTCCAGGCTTTAAAAGCTCAGGACGTCGGAGAGGGTAAAGCATGGATGTACGAAGCGGACCCTTTCAAGACCCTCCTAGAGCGTCAGGAAGCAAAAGCCAATGCCGAAAAGAAGCGAAAGGAGATGGAAGCCGCCAAGGAGAAGGCAAAGGCCATGCCCGGAGCTTCTGGTCTCGTTTTGCTGAGCAATGCTAAAGATGGCTCCGGACGATCATCGGACGCCATGAAAGGCTGGAGCACCGCGCCTAAAGTTGAAATGGGAAAGAAGACAAGAACCCAGCTGGAAACGCTGCTGCGTCGCGGTGTGCGTTGGAACCCCCACAACGTTTCAATGCCAAAGCCAAAGAAGGAAGCCATTGTAAATGAGCTGAGCAAGCTTGAATTCCGACGCAGTCATGTTGAGGAGGCTGTGTCATACTGCAAGGACAGGGAAGAAACCCTGGAATGGCTTCTTATTCACGTCCCCGAGGATGACCTACCGCGCTGGGCCCTGCCAGAAAGCTATGCAGCAGGCGTTTCAGTTGGCGCTACAGACTTGAGACGAGAGGGCATCATCAAGCGGTTATCTCAGTCAGGATATTCTCTCGAGCTGGCCACCAAAGTTCTTGATGAACAAGGCGGCGATGAAGATAAGGCTGCCGAAACACTCCAAAATTTACTCTTCCCCAAGACATCCGATGCCGCTGACGAACCCGTTGATTTCTTGGATATGGGGTCTCCTGAAGAGCAGTGGGAAGACGAAGTTGGAAGTCTGGAGGCCATGTATGGTGACGGATTTCAACGCGAGGGTGACAAGGTCATTCGTATCAAGTTGGAGGGTGTCAAGAACGGTCCGCAAGGACAAATCGAGACGCTTCTGCAAGTGCGAAGAGCAGCAACTTATCCATCCCACCTTATTATATCCATCATTGCTGTGCTCCCATCCTATATCAAGCTCAGCGTCATCAGAAATGCCCTGGAATATATGGAAGAATCACTTCGTGATGAGCCAATGAAGATTTTCCTAGTCATGGACTGGATCCAACAAAATATCAATGGCATTATCGAAAACCCTGGGAAGCTAGTTGATATTTCGGCCGTTTCTTCCGCTGCATCTGAAACGAAACCTTTCGCCGTCATTGCAAACAACCAGCGAATCCAGCGCCACTCAAGGCCGATCAAGTGGGTTGAAAGCGCGAAGAGCAGGCAAGAGTGGTTGCAGAGACAACAGTCGCCTTCGCTGAAGGAAATGATTGCGAAGAGACAGAAACTGCCTGCTTGGCACATGTGCGATGCAATTGTCAGGACGGTCAGCGAAAATCACGTCACCATCATTAGTGGTGAAACTGGTTCCGGAAAGTCCACGCAGTCTATGCAGTTTATTCTCGATGATCTTTACGAAAAAGGACTTGGTGGTTGCGCAAACATTATTGTCACGCAACCGCGACGAATTTCGGCTTTGGGTCTTGCAGACCGTGTGGCAGAAGAAAGATGCACTCGTGTTGGTGACGAGGTCGGTTATACTATTCGTGGTGAGTCTCGCAGGTCGAAGGATACTCGTATCACATTCGTGACAACCGGTGTACTTCTTAGACGTCTCCAAACCTCTGGAGGGCGTGTCGAGGATGTAGTGGCATCTCTGGCAGATGTTAGCCATGTTGTCATCGACGAAGTCCACGAGCGCAGCCTTGACACTGACTTTCTGCTGAACCTCATTCGAGAAGTTATGAGGACGAAAAAGAATATGCTGAAACTCATCCTTATGTCTGCTACTCTCGACGCATCCACATTTGCCCATTATTTCACATCCGAAGGTCTCAGCGTAGGCATGGTTGAGATTGCCGGCCGAACATTCCCTGTGGATGAGTACTATCTGGACGACGTTATCCGAATGACTGGATACGGTGTTGATAAGTCGGATACTGGGTTCATTAGTGGTGATACCATGGGAAAGATCATCCAAAAAATGGGCCACCGCGTCAACTACAGTCTCCTTGAAGAGACCGTCAGGGCGATTGACTACGAGCTCTCATACGAGAAGAAAACTGGCGGCATCCTGATATTCCTTCCGGGAGTAGGAGAGATCAATCAAGCATGTAGAATGCTAAAGCAAATCAGCTCGCTTCATGTGCTTCCTCTACACGCCTCGCTCGAGACACGTGAACAGAAGCGAGTGTTCGCGAGCCCGCCGCATGGGAAACGCAAGGTGGTTGTTGCAACCAATGTAGCAGAAACATCCATTACAATCGATGATATCATCGCCGTTATTGACAGCGGGAAGGTCAAGGAGACCAGCTTCGATGCAGTGAACAATATGAGAAAACTTGAAGAAACTTGGGCATCGCGAGCAGCTTGCAAACAACGACGCGGTCGAGCTGGTCGAGTACAAGAGGGCAGATGCTACAAGCTTTTTACAGAAAATCTGGAAAAGAGCACCATGCCTGAGAGACCGGAGCCGGAAATCAGGCGTGTTCCACTCGAACAGCTATGTCTCTCAGTTCGTGCGATGGGTATGAAGGACGTCGCGGGCTTTCTCGGGCGATCGCCCACGCCTCCCGATGCAACAGCCATCGATGGCGCCATGAAGCTTCTGCGGAGAATGGGGGCCTTGGATGGAGACGAACTTACTGCCATGGGCCAGCAACTTGCTATGCTCCCCGCAGACTTGCGATGTGGCAAGCTGATGGTGTTTGGCGCCATCTTCGGCTGTTTGGACGATTGTGTTACGATTGCCGCCATCCTTAGCACAAGAAGCCCGTTTCTGTCTCCTTCGGAGAGAAGAGAGGAAGCGAAAGAGGCACGCATGAAGTTTTGCACTGGAGACGGTGACCTCTTGACAGATCTTGAAGGCTTCAAACAATGGGATGCCATGATGGCAGACCGGGTTCCTCAGCGCCAGATCCGAAGCTGGTGCGATGTAAATTTCTTGGCATACCAGACACTTTCCGACATATCCAACACACGGATGCAATACTACTCAGCCCTGGCTGAAATCGGCATCGTCTCGACATCCGAAGTTGTGAGTGAGGCGCACACGCGAGATACTTACACCGGCGGCACCCAGCTCCTAAGGGCGCTCATCGCAGCAGCTTTTACACCACAGCTTGCACGGATCCAATACCCAGACAAAAAGTTCGCTAGTTCCATGTCTGGCGCGGTGGAGTTGGATCCGGAGGCAAAATCCATCAAATACTTTAACCAAGAGAACGGGCGAGTATTTGTGCATCCGAGCGGCACCCTCTTCAACAGCCAAGGATTCTCGGGCAACGCAGCCTACATGGCATACTTTAGTCTCATCTCAACAAGCAAAATATTTATTCGAGACCTTACTCGTAAGTGCACCTGCAAGATACTTTCAACCAGGAACGGGCACAGCTAAACTAACCGGTTGCACGCAGCATTCAATGCATACTCGCTGCTCCTTTTCGCCGGGCCCATTGAGCTGGACACCCTCGGCCGAGGTCTTTTTGTGGATGGTTGGCTCAGGCTCAGAGGATGGGCACGAATCGGTGTGTTAGTGGCACGGCTTCGGGGGATGGTGGATGAGGTGATTGCGAGAAAGGTGGAAAACCCTGAGCTGGGACTTGGGGATAACGAAGTGATCAAGTTGGCAACCAAAATGATAGAACTTGATGGATTAGACGCATAGACGGCGGCATGTTGGGGGTAGTGCGGTACACAAACGGGGAGATTTTCAATGCTCGACGATTTATCTAAATTTATGACAGAATATATGAGTAAGGTCATTCATAAATTGGTCCACCTGGGGATAACTGAGGCGCAGAAGTCATACGAGGCACGCGTCCTCTTTCTTTATTTTCCAAGTGCCTGGTTGCCTCTTTGGTGGCTGCAAGTTTGAGTCAACCCCAGGGCGGGGCAGCTTTGGTTGCCTTGCACCACAGCCTCGCGGTCTGCCACCTGTCCGTCAGTATCTTGTCCATTCCCAGACCTGCAAACCGAACAAGCCATGGCACACGAAGACTCAGAAACAGAGGAGGCCATCACCCAAGAAGAGATGCGCGGGGAGGAGCTGCCGCCCAAGCCCAAATCTGCGGCTCGCAATGCCTGTATTCTTCAGTGCCCCCCCTCCAGCCCATCCACAGACCGACTAACAGGATTCGACAGTCACTGAGCTCATGAGCAAGAAGCCCAAGGCGGCGGACGCTCCCCCGCCGGCCAAAATCTCAAATGGAGGGAACCCTTTCAAAGACAGGATGGGCCTGGGCGCGTATCTCGAAGACCCAGCGTCGTTCCCGGCGTCGCGCGTCATTTCCCACAGCGACGGCTTTGTCGCCATCAACGATCGCTATCCAAAGGCCACCATCCACGCGCTGCTGCTCCCGCGCTCGGACGCCCACAACCTGCAGCACCCGTTCGACGCCTTTGAGGACCCGGCTTTCCTTGCGCAGATCAAGGCCGAGACAGCCAAGCTGAAGGATCTGGTGGCGCACGAGCTGCAGCGCCGCCTCGGACACGCCAGCGGCCGGGACGCCGCCCGCCAAGCCGTCCTCAACGGCGACGGCGAGCCTCCCACCGACGACGGCGAGCTGCCCTCGGGCCGCGACTGGGCGGCCGATGTCATCTGCGGCGTGCATGCTGTCCCCAGCATGCGGCACCTGCACGTTCACGTGCTCTCGCGCGACATGCACTCCGAGGCGCTGCGCCATCGCAAGCACTACAACTCCTTTGCGACGCCCTTCCTCGTCAGCATCGATGACTTTCCCCTGCCGCCAGATGACCCCCGCAGGCACACCAAGGAGGCGGGCTACCTCAAAAGAGACTTGAAGTGCTGGAGATGCGGTCGCAACTTTGGGAATCAGTTCCAAAAGCTCAAGAAGCATCTCGATGAAGAGTACGAGGAGTGGAGACGAGAATGAGTGGAAATGTAGAGCTGCCATTGTCAACTCTCCGAAAAGGACGCGCAACCCCTAACCAAATGATGGATTCATAAAAGCCTGACGAGGCATTTGTCTTTGATATCTTTTAAGTATACATACAACGCCCCGAGGCGCAAGACGCACAGTAACCCCCTTTAGCACAAAAACCTGTAGCTATACAATACTTGATACTCCCGCGACAAAGTCGCTTCAAAACAATTAATAACATCAACAACCCGGCCTGGTCCAGCAAAGGACAGTGAGCTCGTTTCAAAGAGCCGTCGGAGCAAAGTAGTTGTGTGTTTCTCACGTGCCCAGACAGAACCTATTCAGAGGCTTCATTCTCGGAGTCCTGCACTACACATCAGCGAAAAAGTTTCTTTAGACTAGATATCCAGGTATCAGGACGAACCTCGTCAGGGTTGTTGGAATCTTCATTGGCGGCATCGGCATCAGCATCGTCGGCATCAGCATCAGCATCGCCGTCAGCTAGTTCACAGTGTGAGCTCAAGAAGCAGCAGTCGACATGTTATATTACTTACCCTCGCCCACAACATCAAGCTCATCATCATTGGCAGGTTCCTCGTCATCAGCGGGCGCAACGATCTCGTTCTTGCGAGGTCTGCCACGGCCCTTCCTACTGGTGGAGTTAGGAGTGGTAGCGGCCTTGTTGGGCGTCTTCTTGGAGGGTGTCGCGTCCGACTTGCGCGGGCGACCTCGCTTTCCAGTGCCCTTGGGGGTTTTCGCGGGCGTGGTCGCAGCAGCAAGGGCAGCATCAATCTCCTGTTGCGACGCGCCCTTCTCTGCGAGAGCCTTGGCCGCAGCAGCGGCCTTGGTGCTTCCCTTCGGACGACCGCGGGGGCGGCCGCTTGGGGCGTAAGGAGCCTTGGGATTATCACTGCGTGGACGACCGCGAGGACGGCCCGGTTTGCTCACACCGCTGGCAGCGACAGGAATCTTAGGCGACGCATCGCCGGTGACGGTTTCCTTGGTGCGAGCCATGATTGTGTTGAAAATGAAATGCAGAAACCTAGTGGAGGAGCGCGCAGAGGTATAAGAGGGTGGGTAAAAGAGGGAGAAAAAAAAAAGGAAAAAAAAAAAAAAAAAAGGAAAGACGCTTGAAAAATACCCGTGCAAAGGCGCGACAAGAACAAAACAGTCAAAGCGATTAACCTTTGAATTTGTCCCTTCACTGAAGAATTCGGGATGGCACAATGTTTTGTCGGGATTTTTTCCAATGTCGCGTCAATGGTTTCAGCAAAGACGACAGCCAAAGCCTTGAGGCATGAACGATTTGACTCGCACCTAGCTAGGTACCTTAGTACTTGCTGGACGCGTCCCTTGTCTCGCGTGCAGATCCCCGCGTCGCATAGCGAATCGGGGCTAGCGCAGAGATGGCAGGCGACAGATTAAAGCGAGCAGAGGACTGCAAAAGCGAGTATTCCCAGTTGGCGGCTACTTTTGTCAGTTTGCGCCACACGAGGCTTGTGCAGCCAATCTGAAAGCAGGATAGCGCAGCCCATGTGGCAACGGGTATCGAGGCACAAGCTGTCCCGTGCTCCACCCGTCTAAACCCAATTTGGTCTCAGAAGACAAGTCTAAACCAGGCCCCTGCCACTCCCCTGCCGTTTACCCTGGCAACAGACAATGACGCCTAGTAAACAAATGGGCCGGCGCAAGTCGCACAAAAGGACGGATGTGGCACCTTCTTCGCCAACGCCTCCAAGAAAGCCTCCACGACGCTTCAAAAACGTTAGCACTGAAAATGGCCTACAACCACCATGTTGTGCACTCGTCGGCTTCCACGCCCTCGCTGCGATCTCGCGATGGCACGCTACCCCCCCACGCCAGGATGGACGGGGGAGGCAACGTCAAGGTTGTCGTCAGAGTGAGAGCTTTTCTCAAGCGAGGTGCGTCAAAGAGTTGAGCCCAGAGGAGGACGGTGCCGAGTCGATGCTAACCCTATGGAATTGCCCTGCAGAACTCGAGCGCCGCGCACGATGCCTCATCGAAATGGACCCCATCACTCAGCTCACGACACTGTTCCCGCCGGAGGAGGACGAGGACGCACCGGGCAAGCTTAAGTCTCGCAAGGTGTACGAGGAAAAGAACTTTACCTTTGACAATTCGTTCTGGAGTCATGATACCAGCGACAAGCACTACGCTCACCAAGAGGATGTGTACAACAGCTTAGGCGAGGAGTTTCTCGACCACAACTTTGAGGGCTACCACACGTGCATCTTCGCCTACGGTCAGACAGGCTCTGGAAAGAGTTATACCATGATGGGTACACCTGACCAACCCGGTCTGATTCCGAGGACCTGCGAGGATCTATTTGAGCGAATCGACGCTGCGCAGGCTGAAAACACAAACATTGCCTACAACGTCCGCGTCTCTTACTTTGAGGTCTACAACGAGCACGTTCGAGATCTCTTGGTTCCCGTCAACCCAAACAAGCCGCCCAACTACCTGAAGATCCGCGAGTCTCCAACTGAAGGACCTTACGTCAAAGATCTCACAGAGGTGCCCGTTCGAAACTATAACGAAATTCTGCGCTTCATGAAGCAGGGAGATTCGTCGCGAACAGTTGCGAGCACCAAGATGAACGACACCAGCAGTCGAAGTCACGCCGTCTTCACAATCATGCTCAAGCAGATTCACCACGACCTGGAGACGGATGAGACCACCGAGCGAAGCTCTCGAATTCGACTCGTCGATCTTGCCGGCAGCGAAAGGGCCAAGTCTACCGAGGCTACCGGTGCGCGACTGCGCGAAGGAAGCAACATCAACAAGTCTCTCACGACCCTGGGCCGTGTCATTGCCTCTCTAGCAGACCCCAAGGCGCTTCGGGGAGGTAAGAGAAAGGACGTGGTCCCTTATCGAGACTCCATCTTGACATGGTTGCTCAAGGACTCGCTTGGTGGAAACAGCAAGACTGCCATGATTGCTTGCATAGCTCCATCAGACTATGATGAAACGCTATCGACCCTTCGATATGCCGACCAGGCTAAACGCATCCGCACTCGGGCCGTGGTCAACCAGGATCAGATTTCGACGGCGGAGAGAGATGCCCAGATTGCGGCCATGGCCGAGGAGATTCGCGTCCTGCAGCTCTCCGTGTCCGACTCTAGACAGCGGGAGAAGAATGCCATGGAGGCCGAGGAGAAGCTGGAGGAGTACCAGAACCGCGTGGCAACTATGCAACGCATGATGGAGGAGCGCAGCATGGTTGCCGAAAGCAAAATCAAGAAGCTTCAAACAGAAAACGAGGCCCTCAAGCTCCACCTCAAGCTCGCTATCGAAAGCATCAAGAACCCTATCCCCGCTGTTCCCGTCAACCCCGACAAGGGCCTGGATGAGGCCGATCTCGATGACAAGGAAAACGCAGACAACCAATCCGAAGACGACGAAGAGTACGACTCAGACAGCACTGCATACAGCGAGGACGATCTTCAAGAAGAGATGCACCGCTATCTCCAGGACATGGGCAACCTACGCAAACTTATTGGCGGAGACTTGTCGCGGTTCATGAGCGAGGACGGTGCGCGCATGCCGCTGGGCGTACGAGAGAATGTTTAGATGGCCATGATGATGCTCCCTTTCCCTACAAAAAGGGCTGTGTAGACTGCATGGAACTTTGGAGCACGGTGTTTTTGGAGCGCATGGGGACTGATGATGCCTGGATTGGATGTCTATTGGGAAGTTTACTCGATGAGAGGGCTTTTATGAAGTTTTTAAATACACAAGAGATTGTTAGCGTAGACTCTGTTATGACATGTTAGGTTGCTAATATTATTTGCATTCTTCCCAGCCGTTTGCATCTATACCACACACGAGATTGAAGGAACAGATTAGATGCCCGTGACTCTCAGCCATGCTGAAAATGTAAGCTACTTGTCACTGCAACATTTCATTGATCAAATTCTTGCGCGTGATTCGTTTTATATGTCGTAGCAGGATAAATTCTACGGCCAATAATAACAATGCCTGCATTTGTCTGTGGGGGGCTGCTGAACTTGAACTCAGGCGTGACATGTCCCGCGACTCCTTTGTACCCCAAGGATCGCAGTTGCATGTATGCGCCATCTACGAGCATATACAAAGCCATTGTTTCCCAGTCTGCAGCTTTTGTTTCTTGGCTGAGCCCGCCTGTGCCCGGCGGAAGTGGGCCAGGAACGGACAATCAAGTGGCTCAATGCAAAATCCAGCGCAGCCGAGGGTTTTGAAGAAAGGATGTAAACAACGACGACGATGCGTAGAAATTCATCCAATTGAGGGCAGGCGAACGGCTCTCCCGGCTGCGGTAATGGGGGCTTGTTCGTTGACATCAATGCTAGAGGAAACCACCAGGTGTGTTTCCGAGCCAAGATCGACCCCATGCAGCAGCGGTTACGTTATATCAGTAAGTATGAAACGAGGCGCAACTAAGCTTAAAAGTTGCCGCAGTAAGTTGCGATCCGTTGCATGACTTATTCTACGGGCTGCGATGTCGTTGCGGATGATACTCTATGGTATGAAACGAATCCACGATACAAGATTTACTCACCTAGATAAGACTTCTTTCCATCATATAAGGCAATATCCTGATGTTTATATCTGTCTCTAGGGTCTTTCAATCGCATCTGGCCGAGTCACAATCTGACTTCGCCAAGATACTAGCAAACACCACGAGGGTTTAAAACGGATGAAATTCCAAGACACAAGCATGGACTTTGCATTCTTGTTGGTGGATCCCTAGAGCCTCAATTATCGCGCAAGTACAGCAACGGGATCGGACAAAGTCAAAAAGCAACAAAGATCAAGTGTAGATCCGTGATGAAGAAGCAGTGTGGCGGCATTGGTCTGAGTAACCCGAAACTAATCTTGACCCCCCACTCATTAATCAAGGGTCCACGCTACAGAAGTGAGCAATCGCCGGACCGAAGAGCTAAAAAGGGCAAACGGAGTCTCAATTTCAAGAGCAGGCCATTCGCTTTCAGGGCGGCTGTGACAATCTCGAGCCAGCTCACCTTGGCGGTGCTTTCTGTCCCGGTATCATTCATCACAAGGAAGACTAAAACGCGAGGGGGAAAAGAATATTAAAAGGGGAAGGGCCTTCCGGACTAAGATTTTGGTTGTAAGTCCGGTCTTCATCTCAATTGCAGGACCCTGCTCAGACTCTGTGTGAAGGGGACTTTTGGAGTCTAGTGTGATTTGCGACAGGGATCCATACCTCAGTGATTTATCAGTCCCTGTATCTAGCAATTCTCATGAGCTTCTCCTTTGAATGAAATCGCCGCGAAGATGGGGCTATTTTTAGGTCCAACGAGTAAATGTTTAATAGGTCGTAGGTTTCGATGCGAACTTTGATTTGGAAGCGAGTGAATCCGTGGGTCAGAATATTGGTGTCGATTTGATTTCAACTCAACCCAACCCAATACCATCCGGCAAAGAATAGCCGTGTCGTCTAGGGAAAGGGAAAAAAAGCGCAGATATCACATTGCTCTCCTGAGTATCAAAATGTTATTTTTTTCGTCGTCGGTCGGTTTCCAATGAGTGTCGGTAGCTGCGTCATTGCTGTGCCGAATGCAACACATGCTCAGCAGATGGGTCGTCACCACGCGACAACGAAGCAAAAATCAACCCATTGTCTCAAGCTGAGACTTTACGCGCCAGACTCGGTGAGAAGTGTTGGTGATGGTAAGCGGTCATAGATATCACATTGGGAGTGAGGCCAACAGGCTCCGTGTCGAATTGGCCCGCTTTTTGATGCACCAAAGAACATCCCCGTGTGCCTTGCAGAGGGTTTGCGGCGTTGAGCGAGGGCGTTTGCGGGTAGCGTGGCTGACTGGCTGATTCAAATGCAGGCGCAAATGTGTGTTTCTTCACCGGCCCCGCCTTCAGCCGTTTCGTATCGTCTCATGCCGTCTTTGTCGTTGACTCGAATCAGTCTCGAATCCTGTGACCGGCTGCAGCTGTGGCTTGGGGCCACACACTCCATGGCAACCGTCAGCCTTGGCCACCTGGGAAGCCGGTGGCCAAAACGGAGAACATCGATGCTAATTACGCCGCCAAGGGCAGCGCCTGTTTCCACTGCCGTGTCCAGGCTCGCGATTCGCAGGTGTTGGTGCTCTGTTAGTTAGGTGCAGGTAGCAGGGAAGAAAACGTCCCCCAATCTGGCCTCTCATGTTGCTGGGTGATGCTGTTCCCTTGACCCCTCAGCGCGCACAGTGCCAGCATCTGGCCCTGTCCCAGCTGTCACCACAAGCACTGCCCTGCCCAATATCGTTGCCCCTGGCCAGGTCAGCCAGTGGGCGGTTAGGGAAGCGCTGTTCCACCTCAGCGTACCGACGCCCAGTCCTGCATCTTAATTACTGGGCGGGTAGCTCCCGCGCACTGACTGTGACTTGCCGATGTAGCCAGGCCCAACTAAGCCGCATCTGACGTGCCCCTCGTTCGTCCCTGCCTCCCACTTCGCGGTCGTCACTTTCCGGGCCTCCGTCTTTGACTTGGTCCTTCGTGATAACTCGCTTGGTCACATTCTTGTGCTCTTCTTTTCGCTCTCCCTCGTCTTACTACATCTCGCTCCAAGACAGGCCCTTTTGCAACTCTTCCCCCGCTGCACCAAACCCGCTCGTCATGTCTGTACGCCCCTCACTATTCACCCGAGGCCTCAGCGGCCTCGCCCAGTCGTCCGATCCCAACTCCCCCGCCGAGCAGCGCGACGATGCGAAGCGCAACTTTCTCAAGACCATGAGGCCGCTGCCAACCCAGCACTACTGGAATGTCTACTTCGACCACTCCACCAAGGAGCAGCAACCGCAGCAGGGCGGTGCCGAGGGCGCGGGTGAGGGTGAGTATCATGCCCAGCTTGAGCAGCTCGGCGACCAGATCGAGTCGGTTCAGGACTTCTGGCGCTATGCCAACAACACTCCGGTCGACATGATTAAGATGCGCGAATCCATCTACCTCTTCAAGTCTGGCTTCAGACCCGTCTGGGAGGACCGCCGCAACATCTTGGGTGGCAGCTGGACCTTCCGTGTCCCCAAGAACATTGGCCCCGACTTCTGGACTCGCATTCAACTCCTCGCCATTGGCGAAAAGCTCCAGAGTGTCCTTGATGATGGTGCGCAACCCCGGTTCCCCTTTCCCAGGCCCACAGCCCCCCCTAGTAATGATACTAACATGGTTCTATGATAGAGGATCAGCTGTGCGGCGTTGGTTTGTCCGTCCGCTTCAACTCGCACCTGATCTCCATCTGGCATCGCGACGCTTCCAAGAAGAACTCCATTGAAGCCATTCTCGCCTGCGTTCTTGAGGATCTCCCCGCCGAGCTCACACCCAAGCCCGAAAGCTATTTCTATAAGAAGCACTCTGATCACGCCGGTTTCAAGGCTCCTCCCGAGCTCCAGGCTGTCATTGACTCTCGGAAGCGTGCTGAAGAGAAGGCGGCTACCCAGAAGTCGACTTCGGTTGAGGCCATTGCTGAACAGCCCGAGACCCAATCTCCTCAATGAATCGACGAAGTAATGAATCTCGGTTGATTTTGTTTGTGTGGGAGATTTTAGTGTGTACATCCTCTCCTTGGTGGGGGAAATTTGCATCTTCCAAGGCGTTTCAGAATAGGTGGGAATAATTATAAACGGTCGAGACCATTATCTACTTGGCTCAGTCAAAAATTCACTGACGTGCCTGAACTTGAATCAACATTCTATCAACAATTAAAAATTGGCAGCCACTCCTCATAATTTCCTTCCCGTTAGTGTTGTTAGCAAATCCTCGTCGCTACCTTGTGCGAAGGGGTGAAATCGGCCATCAGTCGGCGATCCCTGCTTGTCATCGTCTCATCTTGACATGCGAGCCACCCGGATTCCTCAAATGATTTAGTGAGACGCTCTCCTGCTCCCTGCATGGGTTCGTTAATTAAACTTCCAGGAACCCGAGGCTTGGGCGGGAAAGCCACACACACCTTGGTGTTTCCGGGCATGGCGTCTTCCGAATTTCTGTCATCCCAAGGCAGAGCCTGGATGACACCTCAGAACAGACAAACTTGGCGCAAACCAGCACCCATGGCCATACGGCTCGTAAACTCGGGTCGCCACCGAATTGAGAGATGGGCCAGCAATCCCGGCTCGGCCTCTTTTCAAACCCCCGTGCTTCTCCACGTATTAAACGCGAAGCAAAAGACGGGAGTCACAGCGTAGATTCCGATCCTCACCTCCAGACACCGGCGCTCTTCATGACACTGTCGAATTCGTCAAGCTCCACGCCCCTGGCCACGCCCGCGCCGCCGTTTGCCTCGAGAATCATGTCCTTGAGCAGCTCTTCGTCAACGTCCTCCTTCAGGACGGCGGCGACGCGGCGCAGGTGCGCGAGGGTGATGGGTCCGTCGTTGCCGTTGGTGAAGAGTCTGAAGGCCTCGTCGAGCTCGGCCTGGTGCGCGTCCGAGTCATGCTCGCGCGTGTGGAACTTGAGCGCGCAGATGGCGAAGAAGGGCTCGTAAGTCGCGTAGCCGTCGTCTTCAGGGTCGAGGATCGAGACGAATTCCTTGAGCTCCGCGTGGGACGAAGCCGGGACACCGAGGGCTCTATAGCGAAGAAGAAAGATTCCCGTGTCAGTTTTCCCAAAAACAAAAAATATTCCTTTGCTGGATATATCCGCCATGATGGGAGGGGCAAATCGGGATGAGGGGGAAGGGATGGGGCGTACATGAGGGCTGACTTGACATCGTTGATGGGCAGGACGCCGTACTTCTCGCCGTCCATGGGCTCCGAGAAGAGAGTAAAGGCCTCGCGTATCTCGCCTTCCTCCTGGGGAGTGACGTTGTGCTCCTTTGCCAGCTTGGACTGGCGCGGCTTGGGGGCACCGCTCGCGGTCGTGCCGCTGCCTGCTGCTTTGCGCTTCGGAGGCTGCGGGCGGCGCGCGAAGTGGTTAGAAACAGACTTGATCATTCTCTCTCTGCCGGGACAGAGACCCGGCTGTATACACCGTGGGCGTGACGTACCATGAGCTATGTGCGAGGCTATCGAAACAATGAAATGTACGGTGTGCGAAATAGATGCAGAGAGAGATTTGTTTTCCCTGCCCGCTTCGCGATAGTCTAGGCCGTCACTGAACCCATCGCACCCAACCCAACCAACCGTGCACCGCGGGTGGGCGCGAACGTACCGTGTGCGTGGGCCGTCCCTTTTTCGAGTCTGCACTGTATGATCCACCTTGGATATGGGGTCTTCATAAGAAAAAAAACCTCCTCTTTTCTGATTTCGTCCTTTTCAACATTCTTCCACAAACCAGCTGGTCTGGTTCACCCGAAAAACTGGCCATTGGCTCTCTCCCCTAGGCTGGGGAATAATTGATCTCAATGCGCCCTCCAAAGGTTTGTCTATGCAGAATGGATCTCCTACGTGAACGTCACAGCCAACTGTTCCGATTTTCGCCTTGTTTTTTTTCTTCTCTTTTTTGCTCTTGCCAACACCCATTGAAAGCCTTGTTGACCAGGAATGGGGACAACATGGTCATACCAATTCGACCCGCTTCAAATTATGCTAGAGCTTGCCGCCTCAGAAGTACTACAGCGAGCAAGTGTGGACAGTGAAGCAAAATGGAAATACGCTGTGTCAAAAATATGACTCGGTTCCAGCGGGTAGCAAGCGATGCTCGTCTCTATGGCGGGTGCCTCGCGACCTATGGAGACATACTTGAGTGAACAAAATGATTTTTTTTCTTGTGACTGCTTGGTCCATCACCTTTCGTAAAACCTGGCTGGCCCCATTCAACACCAACCTGTAATTGTCATCGCTTCCCAAGGTCACAACGCAGATCCTCTCTCTAAATCTTGGCCTCTGGCGGTGGCCTGTGATGGATCAATTGAGCTCGCCCATCTCGGAACTCAAGCGGATGACCAAGTACTTACTCACTTGAAGTTGTTCTTCATCTCTCTGAGCGTCTTCATCACGGCCACGGGCTCTGTCTCACCCGTCGCCTTCTGGATCTCAGGGTCCTATTTCAAGTGTTAATGAAGACTTCAAT
Organism: Calonectria crousiana; assembly: GCA_013406985.1. Classification (NCBI taxonomy): domain Eukaryota; kingdom Fungi; phylum Ascomycota; class Sordariomycetes; order Hypocreales; family Nectriaceae; genus Calonectria; species Calonectria crousiana. Next base: position 90,869 of record VTGD01000089.1, read on the forward strand.
CTCATCGCTATGCGCATGGGTCATCCTTACCTCGACTCGCATGAAAACGTTGTGTAGCTAGTCATTGATCAGCTATTGACGTGTTCCATAATTCTATTGCTGCATACCTTTTCATCTCCAATAGTGAATTTGCCGGTCGTGACCTTGTTGTCGGCGGCATAGGACTGCAGCTTCTGCACGGCGGCACTCTGCGACACTGAGATGTTGAACCTAACGTTAGACTTGGTATACTCGTGTCCAGGCTGCAAAGTCATCAGAAGCTACCCATTTTCAACGTCATAGGGTTACTCACGTAGACAACAGTGTCATCGGGCAGAGCGGCAAGGCGGTTATTCAAAGCCTCGTGCATCTCCTCAGCAGTTCCCTCAAAGAACCTTCCGCAACCTTTGAAACAGTGTCAGCGTTGCAACTCTCTTACAAATTCCCAACCTGAACCTGCGGTCCACGGCCCAAGAAAACCTACCACCGATAAACAGAGTGTCACCTGTGAAAACGGCTTTGCCAGTCTCATCCTCCATGTAGAAGCAGATGCTGTCCTGGGTGTGGCAAGGCGTGTGTACGCCCTTGACGGTGATGTCGCCCAACTTGAACGTCTCGCCGTGTCCCGGTGTCTCGGTGACACCTTGACACTGCTTGCCGCCAATGATTTTCAGATTAGGCGTACCCAGCTCCTCAAGCTAGTTCGCTTGTCAGTATGAGTTCTGTCTGAACCGTCGCGGTTTCAGCGTCTCACCAGCTTTGTGTTGCCGCCTGAGTGATCCCAATGGCTAAAATACACTTAGCACAATTCATGGCAGATGCCTATCTTGTCCGCACTCACTGGTGGGTGTTGACAATGGCCGTCAGGTTGATCTTGCCCGCTTGGATGGCCTCCTTCAGGACCGGGGCGACTCTATCCGGATCACGTTACGTCAGCTAGAACGACTCAACATTGGGTGCCGCAATCGAAGCGCATACTCGGGAGGGTTTGCAGGGTCGATAATGACCGCATTCTTTGATTTATCGTCAATGACCAGATAGGCATAGTTGTCGTGGGAGCCCTCCCCTAGCCAGGCCATCAGCTTCGCTTCAACGCCACAGAAGCCGCGAATAATGCGGGGGAGCTTCTCATATTACACATGGGGATGGATTGGATATGCATGGTGCGGGATGCAACGGCCTAGCTCAGCAAGTTTCAGCAAACCAATCGCCTCTTTTGTCGCGCTCGAGTTGTTCGCAGCACGTCCAGACTCACCGCAGCAGAGAGGTGTGCGAGTTTCTGTTGGAAAATAGACGGGCGGGTCGCGAGCCGATACATGGATGCCGAATGAAACCGAAGCATTTGTAATGACGAGGAGCGCGGGCGACCACCGGACATAAGCTATCATAGCCGCCTTTCGCTCTTTCGCTCTTTCGCTCTTTTGCTACCTACCTATTGTAACCTTCAGTGGGCCATTGGCACGTGATGACTCCGCGTCGCCCACTTTCCTGACGCCGGATCAATCCGTCCAACCAAGAGGAGCGAGACACTGCAGAGTTTGTGACTATAACAGAAAGATACACCACTACATGGGCCCCAAGTCTGGTGGATCAAAACATGTTTCATCGCCTCTGCCCGGCTATTCGTATTCGTAGTGCTCAGCTGATAAAGGCTTATTGTGTTGCAATTGCGGTTGCAATTGCGGTTACAGTTACCATCAAAGCTAGTGAATGCCACCCATTTACCTCATCACAACTGCTGTACGCGTGTTCGTAATGCCCGTATTGAATCATCGAATCGTCATGTTATCTTCCGCTCGGGGGTATCAAAGTTCCTCTGCTAACCAGCATAAGTGGTTCTTTTTCAAGCAATGCCTATAGGTTTGGCCGTCCAAGTCCCCTCAAACCGTGCCCAGCCCCGTGTATCTTGAACTTGCTCGGGATCCTCCTCGGTCTGTGTATCTGCACCATTCATTGTCGTGTCTGTCCCAGGTGCTTCCGCCTTTTGCGTTGATTGCCCCTCTTTCACCAGCCGGGCGAGCTCTTGGCACTTGAGAAAGGCCTTGTTCCCAGGCAAACTCTTCTTCACGTCTGCAATTGTCTCCAGCACGCTTTCCATGGGCCACTGCTCCATATCCTTGACAATGTTCCGGCCTCGCGCCTCGTCATCTTCCCGCAGGTATTTAAGAACAGCATCCCGGCAAGGGCCTGTACTGACTTCTCTGAGATGCTTCCAGTAGTAGTCCCAAATCCACAGCAAGGCCTTTTTTGCCGCGGATCGTAGTTTGGCTAGAGATGGTAGCTGCTCATGCGTGCTCTGGTGTCGCAGCTCAACAAATGTTGCTGGCAGGCCAATGGTCTTGGCGATAGAGTACATGCTTTGCTTCCGCAGCTTATCTTGATGGCTGTCGAGGAGACCAGTCACAAACCTAGATGATGAACGTTAGACACCGTTGCAGCGTAGTGAGAGGTTGGGGTTCTGATAATATCGCGGTCTGGTCGAAATTAATCATGGTAAAACTCACCGGCTGAAAGCAGCCGAATACGCGGCTCGAATGGCATAAGTTGATGATGCCGCATTCGCTGTTCCTGCTGCGTCTTGATCGCTCAATATAGCAGCCATCAGCAGTGCTGTTGATTCCACCATATGAGGACAATTGCCACGTTGCATCCACATAGACACTCGAGAGACCGCCTGATGCTGTTCTCTCTTTATTATATTCTCCGTCTGTGCTTCCGGGGATGCGCCGCCGGCGTACTTCTGACCTGTGACTGCGGTGGTAGGTTCGGAACCTGTGGTGTCATCAAACGAGGCGTAGAGTTGCCGCCGAACGAGCAGCAATTCATGACGATCGCGCCATGGCGTAAAGACATAGTGCACCATTTGGAAAGGCCTTTCTGTCAAGCAAGAAAAAACAGTATATAGTCGGAGGCGACAAATGGAAATATTGCGGTGGAGGAACTTGCGATCTTTCGTTGACAAAAAATTTAGACCCTAAAGTTCAGACTGTAGATGTGCAAATATTTAGTGTCGACAACCATGAGAATGACTGCACCACCAGCAAAAAAACAACTTGAAAGGTCACAGTGGGGATCGAACCCACAATCTCCTGATTCGTAGTCAGACGCCTTGCCATTGGGCCATGCGACCTTCTCTAGTGAGGTATGAGTATCTCCAGGACATTCAGAGTATATAACCTGTGTGTAATTCGATTGCAGTTTCTGGCGCAGCCACGTTGAATGAATCTGTCATGTCAGAAGTGGTTTTCGATATGAGATCGCTCGTAAATTTGGTTGAGTTTTTGTCCATCCATGATTATTGATTCTCCATTCTTTTCCTACAGGTGATGCTCGAGAACCAAAACAACATGGCGGGCCCTGATGCCCGATCACTGCTGGAGCAAGGAAATGAAATTGCCCATGATGTCATTACATTGCAATTTTCAATGACTCATTTTCGGGATCGAGTGTCCCTAGTAAAAAAATAAAATAAATAAATAAATAATAAAAACAAAAACATCAGCATCCGGTTACATCCGGGAAAGCAGTCCTGGGACTGCCAGAGTTTTTGCAGCTCATGGTCAGGGTCGCTGGTTAGTGATGTGGAGTCAGGGCAAAAATGAGACGGAAAAAAAAACCAGAGTATAAGCAGTAGGACAGAAAATACCGCCAGCCACCACAGCCACATGTGTTACATAGAGAGGAAAGCCACAGGAGGGGCAAGTGGGCTCCACCACCCCCTTTTCGCAAGGGTATGATGTAAGAGCTGCGGGGTGCTCCTCAGTGGAGCTAGCTCGGGGAGGGAAAAAAAAAAAAAAAAAAGGTTGCCAGGGCATTGGGTCCTGAAAGCGACTCAGCAAACGAGCAGGGGTGTTGTGGTGTGAGTGGGTCACACCTTGGACCAGGGCTGGGCACAAGGCACAGGGCTGGGAGAACGGGCGGAGGCGCTTGTATGGATCTGAAACCCTGTAGCCAATAATGCTTTCTATCCTTTTCCCTCCCACCCCCTTCTCACCCGGACCGAAGCACGGGCCTGGCGGGTACCACATGTCTGACAGGGATACCAGCGCGGCTCTTCCTCTTGCCTGTTCCTTTTTTTAATCTTTAGTGCGGCGGCACCTGCGCTGAGTACATCCCGTGCCGCGTGGTGAGCCGTTTCATTGCCTCGTTCAAATTGCTTTTGCGAGTCATCAGGCGGCAGAAGAATCAAGTCTGTCTGTCCAATTACACAGGTTCAAGGCATCACAGGAGGGCAAGGTCTCGAAAAAGCTCAGAAGAATTTCTTGGTTTCATATCATTCCTGTGCAATCGCTCAGTGATGGGCGTTGCTCTTGTTTGGTATCCTGGGTATCCTATTCGTGAAAGTCAAGTCCTGATTCTAAGCCCGACCTTCATCCCAAGCCTGAAAAACATCCGTGTCTCCTTTGTCCTTTGCGCCGTGTGCTTTCACAATCCTGAATCGGTTCCCCGTCTAGTTTCCGTATCCCTTTTCATGCTCCACCCAAATACCGTACATATTACATGTGTTCATTATTCGTTAAAAGGCGACCAGCGGCTTCAACAATGCCAAATTGGCGTTTCTCACTCATCCTCATTATCGGATTCTTCCTCGGATTCTTCCTCGTCCTCGTCATCTGACTTCGGAGGCTCCCAAGTTTCCTCGAGCTTGAGGCCCTTGCCCCTTGGTTCCTGGGCGCGGAAGGTGGATCCCAGCAGTGAAGAGACAGTGGATCGGTAGTTGTTCAGTTGCGGGTCATCTTCATACTTCTCAGGAGCGTCGTAGAGACCCATGCCAATAAGAATTTCTCCGTCATCTTCAGTCGACTCCTCCAGTGCCTGGTAGGGAATCGACTCCTCGGACATAGCAGGCTGAGAGAGCTGGGTCTGTGGGAAGGCCTCGGGTGTAGGAGGAGAAGTGCTGCTGAACCCATGAATGATGAAAGAGTTCCAGTCCCATCCATTTGTGTATACCATGTTTTCCACAGCAGCATCATCAGTTGGAAAAGTTTCCTGGACAGGCTGAGTAGCAGGCATGGAACAGGCGGTGGGGATTTGCTGCGCGAGCACATCGTGGTCGGTTGGCAGGTATGGAACGTTGTCCACATTCTGGATGGGAAGAGAGAGGGGGGAGAAGGCGGAGGAGGGAGAAGTGTTGCAAGAATGAGATGCCATCATTGGCGAGAGGTGAGGATAGCAAGGGTAAATATCTTGCTGATCAGCATACATGTTGGCGGTGGAGACGGGATAGCTGGTGTGCTGAAGTTGAGGTTGAATTTGCTGGGCATATGTGTTTGGGTGCCAGCTCACTGGGCGTGATGATCGGGGTTGCTGTTGAAGGTGGGACTGGTCGGCTCCAAAGAGCAACGAAGTCTGCTCCAGGGCTTGTTGGCGGCGGCGCTGGGCACTGCCGTCGTTCATAAGCGTCTTTCTCCGAGCCATAACACCAGAGGATCGAGGGCTGTTGTTGGCACTGGTAGGCTTCACCACACGCATGGCAGTTCCTGATCGTTGACCGGTCGATCCTCTTGATAGGCGTCGAGAGGCTTGGGACATGGCCATTTGCCTCGACAGGTCGTCGAGTACCATGTTGTGGGAGTAAGAGGCTGGAAGGGCTGGCTGCCCACCGAAGAGTGTGTGCATCATCTTCCAAGTCGTTGATAATACACAGTTGTTGGAAGGGAGTTGTGATGGATGTGTGAACAATGTCGACAGAGAGCAGAGTCGAAAGTATTTCAAGTGTTTGCTGTTGTTGTTGTCGTTTGGCGGATGGATGGTGAGTAAGTGTCTGACAGAATGGGCTCGGCTTGGGTTAAGTATCGTGGATTAAAGCGAGACGGAGGGACATCCAAAGGGGGTTCAAGGGAGCTGCGAAACATGGGGCACGTCGATGGCTTGAAGGATAAATCGAGCCTAGCACACTGGGCAAGATCAACTTTCCATGGATCTGGAGTGGGCCGGGACGACAAAGTAATAGAGCATGGGCGTTTTGGTACCGTCGAGCGATGGACCAGAACCGTGGGTTGCATGGAGCATCGAATCAGCGAAAGCCGTCCGAGGGGTGCATGCAGGGCCAGGGTTGTCCTCCGTGCCTCTAAACTAAGATTGACAGTCGAGCGATGGCAGCTGGGACGGGTGGCCTGCGTCATACGGGACGAGCAGGGGGTGTCTCAACGGGCGGATTCCATGGTCGGGGAGGGTTGCTTTAGGCGGGATGCACACTTTAGTGCCGGAGGGGCAGAGCCAAGCCGGGTCTGTCTGGGTGTGAGGGCGAACAAGTGTGTCCTGAAGTTTGAGTGTGTGGTGGGCGCCTGGACTGCGTGGACCATGAAGGGCCGGGGCAGTGAGGCGCGAAGCAGTTGCGGCTATAATCGACGAGCGGACTCAGTTGGTACCACACCAAATTTGGCACTCGGCAGGGCGAGAAACGAGAAAACATGCTGGTCAAGGGCAGAGACACCGGTTCTGTCCCAGACCAGGTGCTCGTGCGGCTTTGCTGTGGCCCGGGGTGGGTGATCGGGGTCGTCTAGACTTCGGCAGCCACCCCTGCCGCTAGCGAGGCCACTTGCATTGAGCCTGGGGCTGTAGAAGGGATGGAGAAGAATTAGGTCCACAGGCTGGAGTCGTGATAAAAGGAGGAACGCAAAGGCTCGGCCAATACCATGCTCAGACAACTCAGCTCTGGGCCCCATATTGAGGAAGGCATCCGCCGCATGGGTGTGTCCTAATATCTGCCCCACTCCAGCCCCATCAAGAGGATATCCTGGTGCCATGACCATGGGCCCTCAAGGGGGACGACGGCCTTAGAGGGGAGTGCCCCACCGACTACGATGGGACATTGGCTTGTTGCTAAAGTGCCACAAGAAGGGGTTGTGAATCTCACTCACGCGGGATGCGCATCACCGCTACAGACTGATTGGCATGTTTTTAAAGGTCGCTCTAGGGACACCCCTACGGTGGAACTTGCATTGTCTGCCAGCCGAGATTTGCGGGCAGCCTGAAGGGGATGTTACCCAAATTAGTCTTCAAAGGGGGTCGACGTATGTAGCAGAGAAACAAGGTGTCTAGACAGGGTCTGATCGGGGAACGGATGGACGCCAGATCCTCATGCTTGAGTAGGAGGAGGTAGAAAAGAAAAAAAAGAAAAGAAAAGAGAGAAAAAGCAGAAACGGGGCACATTCTCTCCAGTTGTGGTTGGAAATCATTTCGGCCCTTCATTCGGCACCCTCATGTCTCGTCCTTCATATGTGGCCCGTGGGCAGAAGGTTGCAGGTCACATAAAGAAAGAAAAAATTGTTTGTCACCGGCGGTCCTCCCGAAAACTGAAGTGGCATGGTTCGAGGAATAGACATGCCACGATGGCGGCGGAGATGTTCAGTGTAGTGGACCTAAATGGAAGTGCAAGTAGTTGGCGCTGGGGCACGGTCACAGAGGACGACGGCCTTGGACCTTGCTTGTGGAAGTTTCACTCAGACGAGGATGAGCGGGTGGGAGGGTTACGAGGGAGTGTGACATCAAATGAGCATGGCGCAGTGCGCCGAAGCCAGAGTCCACCCCGGAGCGATGCGGGAATCTGCAGGGTCGCTGAGGAGCGGAGCGCATGCGAGTGTGGATATGAATGAGTGTCGTGGACGTGGGCGAGGTGGGAACCGGCGATTCCAGGGTGCAGAGATGGTAGCGTGTGTGGCAGTGGCTGCAGGGCCAGCCATGCCTATATTGAATCACTGGCGGAGAGGGGAGAGGACAATAAACCGAGGCGAGGTAAGGCAAAGCAAGGTATGTAGGTTGGCGCTGGTGTCAGTGCTGGTGTTGGTGCTGGTGCTGGTACTGGTACTGGTGTGGGTGGTGTTGTTGTGTTGTGCTATTGAGTGTGTGTGGGTGCGGTGCGCGCGGACCCGGATGCGATGTGGGTGTGGGCGGTGTGGATGATGAGAGCAACGGGGACGACGGGACAAGATGTTTTGGGCTTTGGGCTTTTGGGCAGAACCAGGAGCCATCTGCAGCGACCGAGCCCGTACCTGTGCCTCCAATACATCGTACCTTCCTTTTCATGTGGGTGGCAAGTTTACCGAGTGGAGGCCACGCAGACAGCAGACCAGAACCTTCAGGCGCACCGACACGGTACGGTGTATCGGGGACTCACCCTGCTCCGGTAATTTCCACCGCTGTGCTAGGTAGCAGGGACTCGTTGGCTGAAGAGAAAACAAGTGCCAGCAGGCTAAGGGATGCCTGCCTGGACGTCATGGATCCCGACTCTCCAGACTCAGCCGAAACACGACTCTGTGCTGCACAAATGCACACAAATGTGCCCTGCCACTCCTTGTCGCCTGTTCTTTGGCGTCAGAACCATGACAATCCGGTTGCCCACACGGGACCAACGGGCATGGACTGGTCCACCACCAGGGTGTTTGGTGGTGGGTGTCCCCGTCGCGTCGCCTCGTTACTCAGTCGCTCAGTCGCTTAGTCCCACGTTCAAGGCGGAAACTGGAGCACGCTGGAGTTATCGATCATCCCAAAGTAGTCGCTACCTCGGCTGGCCATTCGCTGGTCGCTGTTGCACCAGGTCACCATCACCATCACTTTTCACATCCCTCCCCCTCATCCCTTATGATATCCACAATCCACTGCGTCAAGCCATCCATCATACTCTCCCCTCATCTCCTGCTTCCGCTGGTCCCCATCCGTCATGCCTACCGCCATCCATCACGGGTGCGGCCCACGGGCCTCATGCCCAGGTTCTCCCCGGATGCACAACACCTCCGGCAAGCCGCCGACCCAACAGTTGGTCCAGCCCAGGCAGACGATTTGAGCCACCCGCTACGCGCTCCGTCCTGTGTGGGATCCAATCGACTGGGGACGCACTACCGAATCGCGTCCGCGGCGCCGCCAGCCGGGGCACGCCCGCTCAAAGTAACTTACCACTTCCATTGCCCAGGCGTTCCGGCACCTTCAGACCCTCAGCACGGCCCTTGGCCGGCTCAGCAGAGAGGGACCCAGGTTTCCAAAAATGGCCCGCCACGTCGTCCGCCTCTCGCGACTTGACCTGTTCCAACGACGGGCGGCCTGCTGATCTGGCCCGCGCTGAGCTTCCCACACAATGCACTTTGCATCACACAACAGCGTCTCTGCTAGCTAGCTAGCCAGCCCACCCAACAAGTGGATCGACAACCATCAGAGTTGAAGACTTACCTACCGCTTTTAGCTCCTACAATGTAGTACATACGAACAATCAAACAAGAAGCTTTGCTGGGTCCGACAGATTTCTACTGCTGAAGGCCGAGCCCGGTCCGCCTCCGGTCCATGAAATCCGAACTCAAATCAGGGGGATGCAATCGAGGGGCAGCAACGAAAACAGTCTAACGACCATATGATGGATGGGCAAACATGTGTCCGTCACATATCATCATTGACACACGAGACAAACCCATGAGGAAAAAAAAAATGAAAGACCAAAAGACTAGCCCCCTCAGACCCCGCCCAGGAAGGCCTGGCGGCAATCTCACGGAACGAAAATGGTCTCGGCAAACAGGATCAATCTCTGGTTTCGCCCCCGTTGGCTGCGAACTGTTACGTAGAGCACACATTTCAGCACCGTCTCCACCGCAGCGTCCCTGCCCAGTGCTGACCATCATCAGAGCCGTCATACCAAGGCACAAAGCGGAGGACGGCACGAAGAGGGCCCAAGTGACACACGTCCTTTCAGGTGCCCTGACAAGGTCTGGCGCCGCTGGGCCACCCTTGGAAGCCCATCTTACGACAGTCCCTCTGTCGCTCAGCCGCCCCTGGGATTATCTGCCTGCTAGCAGAAAACAGGCCTGTGGATGCCGCTGAAATGCTCTGATCGTCCACTGGATCAGACATCACACAGGGGCTGTTCCACTGCGCCACTAGCAGCGTCACTCCCTCCTCCCTGGCTAACTCGGCGTGAGAAGGTTTTTTTTTTTCTTTTTTTCTTTTTTTTTAGATTTGCCCGTACGGTCCATCACTTGCTGACTTGTTGTCCGTCCGCTCTCATGCCTCGGGCCTTCATTCAACTAACATGTACGGAGCAATGCAGCCAGCTCTATCCGTCCTTGGTCACCCGGGCGGTCGCGGGTTGGGAGTCCTCACCACCTGAATCCATCAGGCCCCTCCCTTCCCAGCCCCCCTCCTTTTTGCACATCTGCCGTAGTATTGCCCGCATTATCGAGACAAAGGCATGGGTGGAAAGTATGCACTGAGGGGCACAACGCAATCCAAGCTGGCCACCGAATACTAGGATGTGCGATGCTTCAACGGGCTGTCACACAGCTTCCCCGTTCGTCAAGTATGGTGATAGCTACACAGGGAAGCGGCATTATCGTGTTCTCCCACACCAACATTACAAAGCAGAGTGATCATCAGGCCGCAGCAGATATGGTATGTACATGGCAGCAAACCATGCAGTGCATGCATCGTTGCTTCACCGCGTCAAGTCTCAACCTGAAAGTCCCCATCGCCTCCGGGCCTCCGAGGCCTGTACGTCGCTGCACGGGATGGCACTGGAACACTAGGCTTACGAACGCAATCAAGACTCAACAACCCAGCAAGCTCGGCTCAGTCTAGATCGAATCAGCTCAGCTCAGCGCTTGCCGCTTCGCCCAGTCGTCTCAGCACGTACGCAAACACGGAACCACGCTACTGTAATCCTACGCTAAACCGCATGGCGTTGTTGTTGTTGTTGGTACAACCCCGTCCGTCCACTGAAAGGTGCCTCGCGTGCTTGTCCACAAGGAGCAAAAAGCCACTAGAAACAACAAGGCACAGCGCAGGCACAGGCACAGGTCCAGGCACAGGAAAACCTAGACGGTGCCTAGGCGTCTCTCGGCGTCTCCTCAATACCAATCATCACGTCTGCTCTGACACAAATTGGCTTCCAGTTTTAGGTCTCACATCTTGGGCGCAGACTATACTCATGCGGGGGGTTCCTTGCCGGTCGCAAACTTGCATCATCGTCAGAATGTTCATGGATTTGTTTGTGTGATGACTTGGATCATGAATGCACTCTGACGGAGTCGCCCATCATGTGATTGTATTCGATGAGGAAATACGTACAGTCACTCAGCAGCCTGGAAGCATCACCTCCTCAATAACTCAGCCTACCCGCCCGAGGGCTGCCTCGTATCACCTGTGCTTAAATGTGGCAGGTGGATATCCAGCAAATCGTCCATCACAGGTGACCCGATACAGAAAAGCATTTCCGTCAAAGACCCGCCACTAAATCTGTCGGCAACATCACGATGACTCCCTGACGTGACCGAATATGAGGCGGCGGCGACGGGCGCGGCGACGAGCGCGGCGTCCGCATACCTCCCAGATTGGGCAGGGACCTCAACTGTCTCTAGCTTCTAACACGCGTTTTTACTCGCACCAAGACCCAAGATTTGAATTCTGTTGGTGGGGTTGCAGCTCGGCTCACCTTCTGGCTCCAGAGCTTTGGACCATGCACTGAACCATGTCACATCAAATCACGACCATTCCTTGCTACCTTTTAGCATGGTCGATGCCGATCGCACACTATAGCAAAGCCAGCAAATGATGAGCGACTTTTTAGCGGAAAGGTGGGGATGCCTGCCCAAATTGTCCGCACAAGGGCTACCTCTCCAAGACTGCCCAAATCAAATCGGCAAATTTGGGTCCCGTCATGTGTCACCGAGAACAACGACAGTGGGCATCCATCCACACAGCACACACCCTCGCAGTCCTCCATCCAACCCTCCCACCGCCGCCGCCTCAGCGCCAAGGCCCTGCAACGGATCCCCTTGGGACTAATAGCTGTCGGATTCGTAGGACGACTAGTTCCCTTGCTCGAGCAAATCGTCTCATATGCGCACCGCACTTCGTCAACAGAGACACCCTAGCAGCCTTTTTTCCTCAGCCACGCATCTTCCCTCGCGTAGCGCTGCCCCCTTTTGTCCATGATCGGCATCCGACTAGGAGGCGGAGGAGCATCCGGATTTTTGCATGATTCATCCACTCAACATGTTGTGTAGAGAGGCAGCCATGCCCTTCCCTTTCCTCCGAGCTATCGTGCCCCCTACGACGCAGACCTCAGGTCTAACGTCGACTTTGTGTTGGGACGCAGCCTCAAAATCATTCCCAATGCAACTGCGGATCCCGACGGTTGCCAAGGTTTGGAAGGATAACACATGCGTTCCGTCCTCGACCGCATATTCGCCACCTCCCCGCCAGGCAATAACAACATCATCAACAATCAGTCACTCTTATCCCCAGCAGGAAATGTTACCGAGAATCCCCCAATGAAGTAATAAGCAACCTACCGATTCTTGGTAAAAGTTCAAGGTTAAAGGATCCAGGAAATGTTTCAGTTGGCCTTGCTCTTTAGCTCTTTTGGTAACTCGCCAGTATTTCTGCCGTCAAAAATCTCATGCCCCTTGTCACTATTCATTGGCCGGTTTATGAGACCCATGTGGTTATTGTCCGTTCCGGGGACGGCGCAATCTAGGGCCAAAAAAAAATTGAGTGTGTACGGAGCTTGACTGGCACAACCCAGAACGCCCATGCCCAAGTGCAAGCGGGGCGGGGGCGACGACACCCCAGTCGAGCTAGGACGGCTAGGTGTAAGATGAGAGCAAAACTTGCAGGGATTTACATGCCTCGGTGACGCGGGAGTCGCCAAGGAAGACAAAAAGAAGGAGTGGTCGAAGCCACTGTCCGAGCCAAATACGTTTCTTCTCCCTGGTCACTGGTGAACCTGCTCACACAAAAGTCACGAAATACACTATTCATTCAGAAGACTCTGCGGATCCAGGGACTTTGTTGTGCGCCAACGGGTATTATTTTCCAACCTGAATAAAAAGCATAGTCCCAACAAGAGCCTTGTCCGCAATTGAAATACTTTGGTTCACGATTCAGGCCGAGAAACGAGACAAGTCTCATGGCGGCGATCCTGAGGGTGACAGTGCGGCAACTGGCCAACTCATGACAACGCTTCATCGCCTTAAAGGATTGGGTCTGAGATGATCAGACCCTGGAACCCTGGAATGTGCCGTCGCCCCTACGCTAGGCTCCAAACGCAAAACCGCTCCCATGGGTCCAGCTCCCCAGGGTACATGCGACATGGAGATTCGTCCCAGTACAGATGCAAGGACTGTTTGGCATCATCTGGACATGAGTGACCAGGGCGGGGAGGGAACTGGGATCGCGCGTAGCTCCCCGTCTACCGGCCATGTCCCAGACTTTGGTTGCCCCATGCAAGCAAGATTCGCCGTCTGGTTTCCGATGGCCCCGGCTTCGCCGCCATGGCTGGACACCATCCACCAATGCATCATGCACCGGCATGCAAGAGGTTGTGATCATGCAGGTGTCTTCTTCCAGACACAGGGGAGCTACTGTACCTTCCTCAACCTCAGGCTCACGTTCCGGTCACTCGTGGTCGCCATGACTCGTCGCTGTCAGGTAGCGTCCAAGGGTACTTGGGCGAATTCGCTTGGTCTTAGCCGCCGCCACCTGCATCAACAGTCCTGATAACCGACGACTCCTCTCTGCCAGGCTCTCAACCCCCACATCAGTGATGATGTGGATGGATGCACAACGCTGTCCACTCTGCAGTCTTCACCCGGGTCAGTGGGGCCGCATGCTCGTGCCGCCCAAGGAATGGGGCCTTTTAGTACGGACAACGGAGGAAGGCCATGCGCCAGACATGCCCTAGGCCGGGGACTTTTTTGCGTGCCATTAGGCCTACTGGGTTTGGGGGCCTCGACAAGGAACAAGGCCGTTACCTTTGCTTTTTTGCATGTGCCTCCTTAATTGGACCCTCCAGAATCAAATCTCCAAACAGACTTATGACATGGGAGCCGCTAGGGGCGCATCGACATCGACACCGACAAAAAAGCCCCAGCCCATTAAGTCTTGTTTTTTTTCTTCGTTGGCGACCGGTGAGCAATCCTCGTAATCTAGATCATAACCCAGCAAACACATATCACCCTTTCCAAGATTAAATTATGAACAAAGAACCTCCCTTCTTGCACGCATTTATATGGGTTTCATTTTTTATTCAATAATCCATGTATACGGCAAGGAAAGGGGGGTTAGGAAAAAGAAAAGACAGCAAATTGCCCATCACCTTTCGCACCTATAAGGCATGATGGTGCATGCACTTGAAGCGTGATGTGATGACCATCCCAGTATGGAAGAAAACCCTGGCCCGAATACACGAGACGGCTGGGAGGGAAGGTATTGAAGATGAGCTGGCTGTACACTAGCAGGGTCGCCTCCGCGCGAACGAGGGTGCGTCCGCCCTGAGACATTTTCAAGTACGCTCGGGTGATCAGAGGCTACTTTGGGTGCGGGACGCACCTGGTCACCCTCCCCCTCTCTCCCTCCTGCGGCGTAGCCCTGACCATTATTATGGAGCCCCCGGCCGAAGAAGAGTCGAGAGAGCGCCGCTCCTCCGCCCGAGGGCCCCATACCGATCGGAACGTCCAAAGCGGGCCAAGGTTCAGCCACCTGCCACAGCTGCCGCGAGGCTCGACCTCCATGTCCGCCATGATCCACACACACCTCGTGCTAAACCCACGGTGTCTCACCCACCTTGCTTACATGTGTAGTCGGGGCATCTCGAGAGATGAAGCCACCTAAGGCGACCCCCTCCATCCTGCAACAAACCCCATTCCCTCCTTTAGCGCGCCCAAGGTCCTTTTTTTAGGGCGCATTCTTGGGGAACGTCATTCACCATGGCTTCCCGAGATAGACTTGGGGCCCCAGCGTTGCGCGGCGAGCCAACATCGTGGTCTCAGATGGGCCTAGTAAGCCCGGCCGGTTGGCTTTTCACAGGCTTGTCCGCTTGCCGCTGGACGCTCCCAGCTCGTCAAGAGCCATGCCAGGCTCCACATGCCAGGTGAGATGCCATCCGTCAAACCACCTTCGCTCACTTCCCTTTGTGGTTAGCTCAGATATCCTCTCGACAATATTGTCACTTTGACTTGCTGTTTCTCCTTTCGTTTCTTTTCTTATGCCCGACCTAGCGCTGTCGCGCCCCTCGTCCACCCGCCGGATTGTACCGCCGTTGGTGGATTCCGGTCTTCACGGCCACAGAGTCAAAACATGGTCCGATCTCTCCGTTTAGCTCGGGGCCCCTTTCAAGGAGGAAGGTTCGGGTTGATGGTCTAGTCACTGAGGGTCTCGCTCTCACTCTCACTTTCGCCCTGGACCATACCGGCCCCAAACTGTCTAGTTTGCATCCACACGCCCACGTCCCTTTGACCTTGACGACGCATCATCATCATGATCCCGCATTTCGGGCCCGGCACACCTGCGCGCCAGCCAGCCAGGCAGCAAAAAGGGAAAAAAAGGAAAGAAAAAATGCTGCGCCTCTCTTGCATATGTGGAATGGCGAGGCCATTCAGGTCGCCTTCGCTGCATTGGTAACCACCGTTGACCAGGAACCTTGGTGTCGAGTTTGTTCAACAGTGAGAGACTTTCTGACTAGTCACCTGCATGCAGCAGACCAGACACGCACACATGGAGCATGTCCGTCCTGTCTTGCATCTTTGCCCGACCCTACCATGCATCCATCCTTCCGTATCACCACGATGCCAGCAATGAATGCCTAGAAGCCTGAAGATGCGAAATGGACCCGTGGATCTCGACAAATAGCGGCGAAAGCGTGTACGCATCAAATACTTGACGCGATTTAACTCCGACACCCTCGCCCCAAAGAGTCTGGCCCCCTAGGCTCACAAGATGTGGCATCCATCCTGATGCCCATCTATTTTCACCGCCTGTTCTCGTCCCCCCACACTGCCAATCCCTTGTCCCAGCATCACACTTCACAAATCAGCGACAACCGGGCGTCCGCCATCAGAGACTCCTTGGGATGCTGTCTTAGCCTTACTGCACCCGTGGGGCTCCCCCATCCTCCTCCATGGCCCACCCACTCACCAACTCAACTTGGGGGGGCAGTTGGGGGAGTGTACCTGAATCATTCGCCAACAGGGTCGATGAATGATACAGTAACTATTTACCGACTGAGCCGCCGCCCGGCAGCGTTTCGCAAGCCTGACCTACCCGAGTGCACAACCGAGCACGTCTCCCCCAAGCCCAGCGAACCCCTCCCGCTGTACTTTGAGGGTGGCCAGGCAGACGGCAAACCTGACCTTTTGCTTGACACTCCAGTCGTTGACGTGACAGACGAGGCCGTACAGCATTCCCGCAACGAAGGTGTCACCGGCTCCCACAGCACTATATCCCCGACAACGGTATTAGTTCTGACGGTTTCACGACTCTTGCCCGGCCCTGACGGGCGTCAATGCATGTGATGACCTGGGGGGTGGCAACATACTCAACCACTGAAATGGCTTCTTCGGTACCATCTTCGGCTGGGCAATGAACATATTCGCATGCAGGTTGAGACAGCCCAGCGGCACCGTCTGCACCCCAAGTACACAGTGCCAGAGATCTGTTGAACCTGATCAGCCGTCTCTCCAGCAGGCAAGCACGCGGCGAGCTCGGCCCTACGTCTTTTCGTATGTCTCGGATCGGAGGCAAGACTCGGCAGACTGATGGCCGCGACACTAGGCGCTGACGTCAGGCACATCTCCTCGCATTGTTGAACCCTCATACCTCGGCCCAGCTGCGCGAGTAAAAGACAACGTCAGCCTCGGCGGCCAGTTCCGGAAGCCCTTCGCGGCCAGGCTTCTCTACTTCGACACTGATTTGCGCGTTTGGGAGCACGTCACGCAAAAGGCGGATGCATTTGAGTGTTGTATCGGGAATGCGTCCCTACCACCGCGGTGTCAGCTTGGCAACGCAACCCAGCGCGCCGCCGGGGAACTTGCCTCGAAGTGCCACCAAGTATCTTCGTCCGGACTGAAGCTTCTTGTGATTGGCTCGAATTCGTCGGTTGTCATCTCGGGGAGGTCGCTGAAGTTGACGAGGGTGCGGCTTCCGGTCTCGTTGCTGCGGATAATGTAACTGCTTGCAGCCTCCGTGTTCGCCTCCCGGTAGATACAGTGGCGAAGATTGAGCTTCGAACTCGGACCAAACGAGCTGACAATGCGTCGTGTGGCGGGCGACGAGGCGTTTGGTAGGCATGTCACCAGGTATGGCTGAACGGAATCCCCTTCCGTGAGTAACTGCTCGAGAACCTCGATGGAGTTGGGGCAGTTGCCCCCGCGCCTTATATTGAGAGTGGTGGCCCGCAGCTTTGAATCTTCGGCGGGGAAGAAAGGGACACTGGGAATGGTGAGTTAGGATGATTGCCCGTCAAGTCTAGGTGTAGCCTTTGTGACGTCCCTGAGGATCGTGTCCAAGTAGCACGCTCCGACGAGGATGATATGCTTCATTGTGACTGTGGTTTTGCGGTCGTCCGATGCCCGATACCCCGCTCCTTGAACCTTTACTCGATCGCGGGGCAATGTTGGTCAGCCGTAGTAGATGTAGTGGCACCCCCTTGATTTTATGTGTGTGGGAGAGTGCAAGTGTGGGTGTATGAGTGAGTGAGTGTGTGCATGCGTGTTGTGATGCATTCGTATGCGTGCTCTAATTTTCGTCCTCAGCAATATCGGTTGCAGCCAGGTCCTCTTGTGGCGTTGATCGCTTTTTGAAATGGCTTACCCTACACTATCGTATGCAGTTTAACTCATGGAGTGTTCTGTTTCACTGCTGTGATCCGATTGCAGAGAAACTTGACTCTGTGTGTTGTGGGTGTTTTAAATATGATGACTGGTAGGTATTTGGTTTGAGGGGTTGGTATGGAATTTTTACTGTGTTTCTCCAAAATCACTTGCACCTTCATTTTTAAGTGAAAGTAGCCTTGCGCAACATTGTGGGTGTGTTTAATAACCATTACGACCATGCCTTCACATAGTCAAACATAAAACCAACTCAAATACACATAAAAATAGACCACCGACACAGTCTAAATACGCGTCAGGAATCACTATTATTTATAGATGTCGACAAGGATGTAACTCGTAAAAGAAAACAGCAATATCGTAAATGTACTCTATAAACAACTACCCTATAGCACAAATGGTGATCGGAAAATGGACATCACATGGTGGGCAAATCAGCAGACTGACCGTAATCACAGAACACGCTGAAACCATTTCGTGCACTAACGTGGGAATTCAAAAAGTTGGGGCTACAAACGACATGGAGATGACATCTCGATGAACTCCCATATTGAGCCCCACTTGGCACAGACGAGCCCAAGCGTGAGCTCGGCGAAACTTGCGAGATGGAGTTGCAAGCTCTGGCGTGACAAGACAGCACCAGATGCTCTCCCACCTTGCTACTCCGGCATCTCCAATGCGTCCCGCTGCAAACTCGACAGCCGCATCACCGTTCTGTTCAACGCCCGGAGCCGCGTCGCATTCCAGTCCCGAGTAAAGACTCCACAACCTCCGCCTGACAGGGCAGCTGATCGGGTTCCATCTGCCCCGCTATCCAAGGCCAAGGCCCCCGGCGCGTAGAACGTCATCCGAAGTGCACGACTTCGGCGAGAGAGGCACGCCGGCCTCGATCAGAGAGATAAGATACACCGCCCGGCCCGCGATATAGCTCGAAGAAATGGGAGAGACGACGGAAAAGCGCATCACATTTGACGCTGACAGCTCCGATGGCAACTCAGATGACGATGGGAGAGAAGTCGAGGTGATCTACCATCCCACCACCAACACATGAACATACACATACACATATACATACATGCACCACATACACCCCGTCTAGTATTAACGCTTCGCCGTCACGACGTAGGTTCTCTTTGACCCGGCCAATCCCTACCGTCGAAAGAGCTCCATGGTCGCTGCCGACATCAAGCCACCCCTGGTCCGCCCTAAACACCAGCGTCGTCGCACCGAATGCCTCGTACATCAGTTTTTCGAAAGCCAGCGCCGCGCCAAGGATGCTGCGAGCTCTACAAGCGAACCCGACTCGGAGGTCTCTCTTGGCCAGGCTTCGTACCCGAGCCCGACCAGCGCGAGCGCTAGCACCGTTGATGCGTACACGGAGGGTTCCAGGGACGGCGGCATTGATGCCCTCGTGAACTCGGACAAGAAACACCGCGCCGTTGTAGATACGTCTAGCATCGAACATGCTGACGGCGGCCAAGCCGACCAGCAGGCGTGGACGCAGCAAATGACCAAGAGCCTGTCGGAGCTGGACCTGGCGAGCTACGACGACATGCACAGCCGCCTGCTCACCAAGCAGCAGCTCAGCGACATGGCTTGGGGTGTCCGAGAATTGAGCCGTCGGCTGAGTAGCATGCGGATCCGGTTCCGTGTCAAGACCATCTTCCTTCTCACCAAGATCTACGACCAGGACCTGATCCCCAAGACTCGAGAGCTGACGCAATGGCTGCTTCACCCAGACCGAGAATACAAGTACACTGTATACGTGCAGGACAATCTCAAAGGAAACAAGAAGTTTGATGTGAATGGCTTGATCGACGAGGTGGCTGCTCAGTACGCAAAGTCCGGAGAGGTGGAAGAAGAGGCCGCCCGTGATGCCCTTCGCAGGCGACTTCGGTACTGGGACGAAGAAATGTGCAAGAAGCGGCCGCACATGTTCGACTTCGTCATCTCCCTCGGTGGTGACGGGACCGTACTGTACGCGAGCTGGCTCTTTCAGCGCATCGTGCCGCCGGTTCTCAGCTTTGCGCTGGGCAGCCTCGGATTTCTGACCAAGTTTGACTTTGAAGACTATCAGAGGACTCTCAACTCGGCTTTTACCAAGGGCGTCACGGTTAGTTTGAGGCTTCGGTTTGAAGGCACCGTCATGAGAAGCCAGCGAAAGAAGGCCGAAATCGAGCACGGCTCGGACGAAGATGATGAAGTGACGCGGGACCTCGTGGAGGAACTGATTGGCGAGGAGAGAGAAGATGAACACACTCACAGGCCTGATGGCACGTTTGAAGTGTTGAATGAGGTGGTCGTGGATCGAGGTCCAAACCCAAGTAAGATCTTGTGTTGCCCGTGCCTGATTCCACGGTGGAGCGAGCTAACATGGTGTTTCAGCCCTATCTTATTTGGAAATATTCGGAGACGACGAACACTTCACGTCGGTGCTTGCTGATGGCATCTGCGTATCGACACCTACGGGCTCAACAGCTTACAACCTCGCTGCTGGAGGGTCGCTTTGCCACCCAGAGAATCCCGTTATGCTGGTGACGTCCATTTGCGCGCACACACTCTCGTTCCGGCCAATTATCCTCCCCGACACCATCGTGCTGCGAGTCGGCGTGCCTTATGATGCGCGCACCTCGTCGTGGGCGAGCTTTGACGGGCGTGAGCGCATCAAGCTTGAGCCGGGTGACTATGTCACTATCAGCGCGAGCCGCTACCCATTCGCGTCGGTGCAGGCCGAGGGGCGGCGCAGCGAGGACTGGGTCAACAGCATCAGCGGCAAACTGGGATGGAACACGAGGCAGAAGCAGAAGAGCTATAAGGCATGGGAGAATTAAAGAGTATCGACTGGGAGGGGGGCATTGGGAGAGGGAATGTGTGGATCAATGGTGGCTAGAAGGAGAGGAGTATCGTCATTAGCATGATGAATTACATACGATTAGGAGAACCAGATTTTCTGGAAAGGGGGGCATACGGTTACTGCGCGTCCGGTTATATATAATTACTGGGACTCAGGGTCTTTTTTTTAGGGGCAAATCAAGAGAAGCTGTATATGTATAATCTGTTGGGGATATGCATGAGATTGTCTCAGACCATTAGTCCAGCTTTTTTTTCTTCCGACTCTATTCAGACATGCACCACACAGACCAGTGCTTAAACGCATGGCGGACGGGGATGTCTTGGCCCCAGCAAATTATTGATGTTCCGCCTCCCCACAAACCCTCGGGGGGGCTGTCGGCCACTGCCGGTAGGTAATTACACCGCTCGCGAACCGCGTGTGGCACAATGGGCAGATGCAATTGAACTTGCCCCCCCTTTGGAGCTCACTTTCTTGACTTGGTGTTCCTTCTTCACCCCTCTACGGCTTTGTGCGCGCCGCGTCGACAAGCCCTCTGGCCAGGTCAATTCGCATAGGAAAAAACGCCCTTTCCCTCGCGCGCAATTGGTATCAGCAGCAGCAGCAGCAACAGCAGCCGCCGCCATGTCCTCCCCCTCCGCGTCCTCGCCGTCGTGGTCGTCGTCGCTCCCCCCGGATCTGTTTGACCAGACGACAATCATCTCGCTGCTGTCGACGGTCGCCATCGTCGCCGTCGCCTACCTGGCGTCGCGCCAGTTCCTCGCGCCCTCGGCCTCGGGCACCCTGCGCTTCCTCTTCATCTGGCACCTCGCCGACGCGCTGTGCCACTTCATTCTCGAGGGCAGCTTCCTCTACCTCTGCTTCTTCGCCCACCAGCCCGCCGAGGGGCTCGACCTCGCCGGCTACTTCCCGACCCCCGAAAACTTCCTGGGCCGCAGCGATCGCCTGTACGGCGCCCAGTCCGGCGGCAGCAACCCTTTTGCGCAGCTGTGGATGGTCTACGCAAAGGCCGATAAGCGATGGGCCGGTGTCGATCTGGTGCGTGTTTCTATTCTTGGCCTGCCCTTCGTCATGTCACAGCGAGACGTGAATCAACAACCGTCCCTGGAATGCTAATTGTGCTGGAATCAGGGCGTCGTCAGTCTTGAGCTGCTGACCGTCTTTTTTGATGGTCCTCTGGCCGTCTACGTCTGCTACTGCTTGGCGAAGAAAGACCCCAAGGCCAGCATCTGGATGATCATCCTGGCCACATGCGAACTCTACGGAGGTATATATGCTTACCCTTGCGACCCTGCTTCATCAATTTGATGCTTGTGCCGAGCTGACCCTGTTCGAACTAGGCTTCATGACCTTTTGTCCAGAGTGGTTAATTGGTAGCTTGAACCTTGACACCAGCAACTTTATGTACCTCTGGGTCTATCTGTTCTTCTTCAACACACTCTGGGTGTGGATTCCTCTCTGGGTCATCTGGTACTCGGTCCGTGATATTTCGAGCGCATTCAACGAGCGACAGGTCAAGAAAAATTTGTAATGGGCGCATGATCCTCTCCACTTAGACAGAACAGACCAGTGTTTTGCCCACATTTCTCCGCCAAAAAAAAAAGACGAGTCTTTGTTGGGTGTACACAAAGTGTGAACCGAGAAGTAAAAAGCCACATATCACAAATCATGGGCAGGAAGGAAAAAGCGTAGGAAATTGATTGATTGGGCTAAGTAGGGTATCTGAATGCCAGTTGTCTCAATCAGGACCGCCATATGCTCTCGTCAGAGCTGGTCCTCATCCGCCGATCCCAAAACATATTTCGACTTGTGCCCATAATGTTCGCGAGGAGAGTTTACATGGACTCCTTGTGGACCTCGGCCTTGCCTTCGTGAGTCTCCTCCTTGACCTTGTCGCCGAGAGCGTCCTTGGCAGCGGAGGCACTGAATTTTGTCAGCTGGAGCTGGTCCCTCTCAACTCATGATAATGCTTACCGGGTGCCGACGGAGGCGTTGCTATCCTTGGCAACCTCCTTGTTGGCTTCCTTGGAAGTACCGTGGACGGCCTCCTGAGCCTTCTCAGTAGCGTAGTTGACACCCTGCTTGATTGACTCCATTGTGATGGTGGATGAAGAACTTTGTGGTTGGAAAAAAGATGGTTGTTTTTTGGTAGTCAAGCGTGTTTGTGTTTGTGTTTGTGTTGTTGAGGTGAATGATGATGGAAATAAGATGCGATGGAATAATGGTCGTCTTTATAGACGATTAGATCTGAGAGAAAGGCAGGAACACATGTTCGAACATCGTCATCAACCCTGGCAAACTTGTCCGGTAGGGGCAATTGGGCCTGACTAGCCTTCGACTTCAGGGTCCATGCCGTCATCGATTTCCAACGTGCAGTTGATTGCATGCGGTCATCGTTAGGCAGGGAAGCTACCAGTTGGAAGGTACCGTTTGGTTACGCGACAGAGGAGATGTTCTTTCCCAATCAACGCAATCTGTGGGAAGCGCTCCATGCGAGTGGTTCATCACTGGATTAGCACAAACAATGAGGCTCATTCGCGTGCATGTGAGATGGGTTCGTTGACGTCATGATAGCCGCGACTGCAGGTATGGACAGAATGCTCCGTAGTCAAGGCGTCATCGCAGCATGGGATACGTTCGCGGGGTAAGGAATCAAGCACAGTTCCAGCTATTGGCCAGGCTATCGAATGCGTGGAAATCATGTGCGATCCAGCCATTGCAGGCACTTTGGTTGGTGCTGGTCATCGATGATGATCAAAACTGTGTTCAATCACGGGCAGCCCCACTTTTTACATGTTGGCTGAAGCTTGTAACTAGCCAAAATATGGCTGGTTCGAGTCAATGAGATGTATGTCATGACACTCTTCATTTTGAGATTGGCAATTATGTGGAGTTATTTGGTCGAGGAATGACGTGTTATATTCCTTCTTGAAGTTGTACGCGATGCATTTTGTATGTCAGCTTTGACGTGGTTAGCGACTTACCCAAAGCGGAGAGTTATTGTCACACATTGGTTATTGGTTCGCGGGGGTCGTCGATATTGTTACGGACGGCGGAGCTTTGCCTCCGGCTGCTTTTATGTGGTACTGGTGGCGCCCTAGTGAAGGGACGATGGAATTGATATCCTGTTTACCCATTACCTGTCAGCATGTCAACTTGCTCTCCTGTTAGTCAAGTCAAGCACATGAAGCACATTCCCGAGATGCATGCTCGGCATGTGGTTATCGTCATGATTTAGTGGCGGTAGACGTAGAATTTTTTGGTGTCAAATCATCCGTGCACTTGGCTGTCCGTTCACTGCTCGGAGAGAAGAGGAAGTTTGGATATTCCTCCGAGCGCTAGGCACGGGGCCATCCGCTTTCCTTGCCTCGATCCGTCCATTCAGAACTTCATCCCCTCTTGGACTGACTCAATCCGTATAGCTTCTCAAGCTATACGGAGTTTCCTGGCACACATCACAGCTATTGCAGCCAACCCTCCCTCCAAACAACCCTCTAGTCTCGGTGATAAAGTCTCAGTTACATTGAGTGCGAGGGGAGCACTAGATAGCTGACCCCTCCCGTTTCGAATCCTTTGCGGCGTAGAAGGCGCACGCAAGGCACAAAATGGGGGATGCCGAGCACAAACGGGCCCCCAGGTGATCCCAGCACACGAGGTTCCGCCGAGGGTGCGACCCAAGTAGCCGGACAGCCGGCAGCTTTTAAAGTCGCCGGGGTTTTTTTAGGGTTGACGATCTAGGCTAGGTGTTCCGGTCGCAGGTTGAAAGCGTGGGGCCTCGAGGTCCGAGCTATTGGTGACATCGCGTGCCAAACCCGTCGTATTCTGTTGACTTGGGGTAAAGGAATCTATGGTCGCGTGGCGCAGATACGGGGCACGAGGTGATGGCTGTGGAGGGATCTTGGGGGGGGACATGGCCATCTCGTTGTTAGTCGTTCGTCTCTAGTCATGACGCTGCAGTTGCTGGCGCAGCGGCCGAGGTCGTTGAAACCATGGTTGCTGTGCATACTGGCAATGGCGGAACTCAAATACGATTTCCCCCGTTGATATCGTGATCTGCGGATTAACTAGGCCCCGCGTATAGCCCTATCGAAGGATCTGTGGGCAGCCCTGAGACGGAGAAGGACAGCAAGTGAGTTGCGGCACGCTCGGCTTTGTCGCGGACAGAGCAAGGGTCCGGCGCTTTTACTTGCACGGCCGAGAGTCGGGGCGCGGGAGAGAATTGATCATTGCTCAAACTGCTTGGCGGGTCTTCGGCGAGGCCAAGACTTTTGACAACTGGGGCTGTGGATGGGGGAGGTGATGGTGTAGGACGCTGCGCCTTAGTGAAGTCTGCGAGACTCGATGTTGAAACGGGCTAAGCGCAGAAAGGGTTCCTATCTTGGCTGGTTCAGTGCGTGGGCGTGGGACAGGGAGTTGCGATAGCTTCAAGTCATGTTAGAGCTGCTGGCCCGGTTTGGTACCGAGAAGGATGGTGCAATGCGGAGGCCCAGCCAGGATAGAGAGGACATGGGAGCGCTGCCCAAGGAAGTTTCTGGATCGGAGAATACCGTCCCCGCCCGGCCTGAGTGCTCTCGTTGGCCAGAGGCACTCGGCAACTTGTCGTTCCGTCCTGGCTTACCATCGAGACCCTTTTTTTGAGTTGATTGTGAGGCAGTCAAGTGAGTGAGACTGGCCGGGATCCCCTGCAACGCCTTGTTTTATCCTCGAAGCGAATGCTGCACGTCGCTGGCTGCCACGAGCTGCCAGGCCCAATGTGGCCTAGCGCCCGAGGCTTTCCCCAACGTCTCGAAACCTGACCCTGTTCCAGTACTGCTTCAGCCACCACACTCAACCCCACGTCGAACCTTTTGGGCTCGGTCCCTTGCTTAGGCTTGTCTTAACCTGCAGTGTTTCATTGTCAAGGTGTATGGCTGCAATCGCTGGATGTGATCTAGATGGGCAACTTGGGTGTCCGATCACTTGGTCAAGGCCTCCAGGCTAAAGGACAAGATGCCGCAGGGTTATTGCTGTCAGCCAGCTGGCTTGCCGCCACTGGTCGTCCGATGTGAGACGGACGATGGGGGAAGCATCCTGACATGTAAGCCACGATATCCGCGCTTTGTGGTTGTTGACGCCACCACGGTGTTGGACAATCAATGCGTTCAATGGGAGCTCTGTATCAAGTGGTCTGGGGAACCTTTGCTTCATCATTTTGAGCTATCGCAACAACCGAGATGCGGCACTGGCTTTGACAACCTGGTCGCCGGGTGTCTCTGACAGTCCAGATCTCGCTGCTGCACCGTTGGGTATCATCGCCCTTGACCGGCGTGTGCCAGGGGCCCTCTCCCACAAACGACAAAACACCATTATGATCCATGTCGAGCCGGTCTAGTACCGAAGCGGAACGGGGGGGCCAGCTTCTGCAGACTCTTTACACGTCTGGGAATCCACCGGCTGAACGAGCAGCCGACAAAAGCATTTAGATCTCCATGATCCTCCGTTATTGATCGCCGCCATCTGCTTAAAGGGTTCTGCTGCTATCAAGCATTCCTTGCTTCAATCCGTTCGACCTGGGCCAGGAGCCTGCGACGTAATCTGCATCTGCGCGTCT
The DNA here is from genome assembly GCA_013406985.1 of Calonectria crousiana. Classification (NCBI taxonomy): domain Eukaryota; kingdom Fungi; phylum Ascomycota; class Sordariomycetes; order Hypocreales; family Nectriaceae; genus Calonectria; species Calonectria crousiana. Next base: position 116,880 of record VTGD01000089.1, read on the forward strand.
CATTGTATATACATCCCACCTTGTACTTACCTACCCGACCTACACGGCCTGGCCTGCAGTTTGGGGCCTTACGATATTTTTGGTACTCGGCGGCTACAGTAACAAACAGCTGCCACCTTTTCTGTCTCGAAGTCTACCTTCCGATCCCTTCTTCTGATCCTTCTGATCGACAAACTTCCCTCCGTCCATTCCCCCTTCCCTCACCCTTCCCGTTGTAGACACCGCGGAATGTCTACTCGCTAGGTGACCTGGGAAGACTACGCGGCGCTGGCACCGCACGGGCTCGGATACCTTCATTAATCCTCTACATTTAATTTCTACATCACCAACCATCGACCGGCCAATTGACAATATGGGTATCACGAACTGGAACACCTCACCAGCTGGCGGGCTCTGGTCGAGGGCCAGCTCCGAAGGCTTTCAGTTTGAGACCAATGCCACCTCTGCCTGGGATAACGAGGTCAAATTCGCCGCTGCCGAGTCGGTTCGAACATCAATACTAGTGCTTGCGTGCTTCAATACCATTGCCGGTTTTGCCACGGCTGTGGGCATTCTGGGGCAGTCGTGGAAGAAATCAAAGAGGATCGACGCAAGATGGAACATGAGGTATGGCAACGTTGACTCGCAAGTGGTGAAGGTGCGATACTGACTTGCGAAAAAAGATCATCCTGGATGAATCTCATCGGCCCTACAGAGCTATTTCCCTTCGTTCTGGCCTGCGGTATTACTGTGCAAGGAATAGTATTTTCCGTCTCTCAATCAAAGGGCCTGCAGGCTCTTATGATTCTTGGCTGCACTCGAATTTCCCAATTCATGTTCCCAGGTATGATCGAGTTAATATCTTCCTCCTCAGCTTTACTGACCTCCTCTCAGCTTTCTTCATGACCCCTATTATCCAAGCGGCTTTTGGGCTTGAGCTGGCAGTCCGAGCTCTGAAGCGACGACCCTTCCCAAGCCGAGGAAAATGGAACACTCTCATCTGCCTCGCAGTTATTGGCATCGCATCGCTAATTATGTTTGTCGTCACTTTTGCCGTGCAGCCACCCAACTTCTGCTTTGCCTGTCTTGTCTGGTACTTGTTCCGATACAAGTTGGGATGCTTTGCACTTCTCGTCGCCTTTGTGGTCATCTTGGCCACGGAGTCGGGAATCATTTCCTTCAGGCTTATGAAGGCTACAAACCTCGGTCCCTTGGAACGCCTTGAAGCGTCTCGGATGGTCTACTTTCTGATCATGGCCATCGTCCTCAATGTAAGCGCACCTGTTGTGCATGTTCCTGGAATTGCGCTAACGGATCTAGACCCTCATGATCCCATACTTTTTTGGTATGTCGTTTGGAGACCCTGAGAGCGACTCGACGGTAAACTCGTCCATGGTGGCATCTGTCGCCGCAAATCTCTCAGGTATACTCACGGGCGGCCTCTACCTCTTCCTGCGGTCCAGCAGAACGGCCACAATTGGCCCCAATGACTGGGACGGAATTGAGCCAAGGATGTTTGAGAAGGGCTTTACAGACGGTGGCTCAAGCAATTTTGACTTTGGTCTCCAGATTGCTCAGCCCCTTTCTGCACACTCATCGCAGCATCGGAGATCAGACAACGGCCTGGAAACGATCCCAGACACACCGGAAATGCCTCCACTGCTTCAGAGTTCTCCTGGCCGGAGCCTTCATGTCCCCAGCCTCGGCATGATCCGCCCGCCCATCAACATCCCCATGGCACCTGAGCCTGCTCAGGTGTCGACTAAGCCCACGCTACGCTCTCTAAAGCCCAACTGGTACAACAAAACGCCGGCTCCCTTGGAAACACCGCTGCTCCCCAAGTCCTCATTCGTTCTGCCTACCAGCACCTATGCTCCTCCGCCACCCAATGATTACGAGATGGCCATTGGTTCAACGGATGACCTTCTCACACCACCGACCGTCCGTGATCCTTCAAGTACACCTCGCCAGAGGGGCTCCTCGGTCTTGTCATCTGCCACAGTCCAAATTGGTCTTCGGCTATCCAACCTTGAAGACCTAACACCTTCTGCGGCCGCGTTCTCTAACGATGAAAACAGGATGGACGACCTTGACAGCTCCATCCATATACCCATGATAGCCAAGAAGCCGAGTCCCCTAGGAATCACTGTCATCACTCTTCCATATGAAGAAGCGATGAATGAGGAGGGGCATCTTGACAAGGGTCTCCCCCCGGTTCCTCTTGCACTGAAGCGCAAAGAGGACAGGGATGAGGTGATGACTCTAAGCCCAGAAGTATATAGCCCACCAGGTCTGAAACTTCAGCACTCTCGCAACGGATCTCGAAGCTCGCATAGGTCAAGGCCATCTGTGGGCTCACGGGCCCCGCACAGCCGGCATGGTTCGCGAACCGGCCCAGAAGTGATCCGGGAAGACTGGATCTGATTTTGAAAAAATATGAAATACAAGATGTATATGTTTATGCGCAGGCGTTTTCTCTCGGTGCGGGTTTGTATTTACGGGATCAGGCTGGATTTCACGATAGTTTACGATTTTGGAGGGTTATTTTACGCCTTGGGAGGTTTTGGATACGGAAGATGCTCGTACCGAATGAGTAATAGCAGAGTATGAGGATCAGAGGCCCATTTTGGGGAAGAGCTGTGGACAATGGATGTAGGGCTGGTATATAGATTACATAGCCGAAAAGCGCATACTCGCTGCAACAACACCAATCATACATTTCTTTTGTAATGAAATCTGAGCAGCCGTTGCATCTTAGCTTACCCGTGCTTGTACTACACTACTACTCTTCGTGTGATTTCTCTGTCATTCTCTCATCCAGCCCCATCAGTCTGTGTCCTCTATTCAGACTGTCCTCAAACATGTACAAAAACTTCAAGCACTTTTTTGATCGCATAGGCTGATTGCTCATAATGACGCCTCTTGAGTCTAGACCTTCATGCACTTCCCGCGTGATTTCTCATCCCTTCCCGTCCCCCGGTGGCAAAGACGCGCAGGCAACTCAAAAAAACAAGGCGGCGGCGTTGAGAATCATGCAGTCTATCCAGATATTCACCTCCTGAAACGAGTGGGCTGCTGCAACCTTGAGATGGTACCTTGGGGGAAAGGGTCCAAGACGAGCGGATCGACGGAGCCGGCCACAGGCTTCCGTTCCCCGGCACTAATTCTTCTCTTAAGGGGTCGCCGCACATGGCCGCCGCCTTCCTCCGGGGTAGACCTGGGAGCCCAACGAGAAACGTGGGTTCGTCTCTGTAACAGCCGTTGGGCTTCCTCGGATGGTTCCTCGTGCGCAGCGGGAACATCCTTGACGAGAGAACCGGCCAGGTTTCCTCCGGGATGGGTTGGCTAATGTCCTCGGACAACCAGCGAAGCAGGCCAATAAGATGCTGGACTCCCCCTCCCCCCCTCTGGCGTTCTGGACCATCTCGCTCCTTACGCGGATAATGCGGTCGAGGGAGGACTGGGTTGCCCTTGGCTCCTCGGTGGCTCGGGCTTTCGCAACCTGGAGTAATTCTCCGAGCCCGTTTCAATGGAAGCTTAAGTGGGGTGAAGGCTAGCAAAACATTAACAACATGCGAATAAGCCGGTGAGCGTGCATGTATACAGCTCCTTGAAGATGTGGGCTGCTTCGCACCGCCGTGTTCATACTTGGAGGATATCCAGTGACCCGAAACGCGAGCATGTACACACACAGGCCAGCTAGATAGGCAGAGAGCGCCAAGTTGTAGTGGGAGCAAACCATGGTCATGGCGTTATAGTCTTTTGTGGGCATTGTTATACTCCTGCTTCTATACGTAAGTGCTTTGCGTACACATCACCACCATTATTGCGAGGCTAATAGCTGGGATCCAGGATACAACAACGCAACTGCTTGCAAAAACGCATAAACGCGCCGTTAATGTAAAGTCATATTCAGGTTGACTTCTTCTTCGACGCCTCAACCCTCCTCTCTTCCCACTTCTCCCACCCAGCCTGGCACATGTCTTCCTCCACGACGAGGTCACGCACACGAAAGGCCCTTGCGAGAGGGGTCTCGAGGGCCCACGCCAAAAGGCCAGTCTGGCGCACAACAGCGGTGATGCCAAACCAACCAAGTGCACTGACCAAGCCAGCGATACACCCCACAACCACCTGCTTCTCCGTGTGATAGTTCAAGTAGATGCGGCTCCAGGCCGTGGCCGCAGCAATGCCCACGCCTGCGATGCTCACCGCGAAACGCTCCAGAAACGACCATGGCCGGTGGACGCTGCTGTCGGCCCGGCTGCGCAGGGCCTTTGAGGGGCGGTGGCGAACAAGCAGGAACAGGGCAAGGGAGACGCTCCAGAAGGCGACAAACTGCGCGTGGGAGCTCGGCATGCCGTAGCCCTTGCCGTGGATGCGGCGGGGGCGCTCCTCTTTTATCAGGCGCTTGAGCGCAAAGTTTATGGCTTCACACGCAAGCTGGCCGGCGAACATGAGGGCGACTTCGATTTCGCGCGTGAAGAGGACAAGTGTGGCGTAGACGACACATAGCGCCTGGGGGAGGAGGGCGAGGTAGGCGCAGATGAGCGAAACCTTGTCATCGGGATCCTGCAGGCAGAGGCGGGGTTAGAATGCAGCAGGAAAATGCGCTGGCGAGGGAGAGAAAGGTTCGTACGTAGAAGACGTGGGTGACGGAGAGGGAGGCGAGCGGCGTGGTGTCGTCCATGATGATATGGGGGGGCAGGCTGACGAAGCAACCTCAGCCAGGCATGCTTTGGTGGGCAGGCTGTGTTATAAATGTCGCACCAAGCTGCAGAGACAGGCCCGCACCGGGTGTCGTCGCGGCGGGCGATGGACGGCGTGAGGCTGTATAATGTCTTAGGCCAAGTCACTGGCGCGGTTGCCGTGGATGATGATGCACTTGTGCATGTTAACTGTGGCGAGTCTACCTGTGGCGAATGGCGTGTGGCTGGCTCCCTTAGCGCTAAGCCACCCGGGCGGGAATTGGCACCTACTTCCTCAAGTTTGTGCACAGGGCGTTGTGCACAGGGCTGAGAATGGCTCAGTCAAAAGAACACAGAAACTCGTCTCAATCGCTCTCTCGTCACGCTTGCTCGGCAGATGGTCAAATAGCCTTCACCTTCATTATGATCCCGTTTACATAGTAACATTCCTTGCCGCGCTCCTTCGCGCCAGCAAAACATAACCCGGAAAGATAAAAAAAAAAATCTTAGCCATCCGGATGAGGTACTTAGTCATCAGGCGAGCGGTTGTGGCGGGAACCCCGTGCCAATCTGGTCTTACGCCGGAGTGAGAAATCCTTCGTGATTCATTCACCAACTCCACCTCCTCAAGAGGAGCGCCGTCAACCCGACGCACACACGGCGAAAGAGTCATCGTTTTGACCGAAAATATCGTTACAAACCCGCGGCAAGTCGGCGGTTCGCATTGTTAAATCGTTGGTCTTTATCCGAATTTTCTAAAGCCAACAGGCTATCCTTTGCTGTCACCCGATTTCGCGTCGGTGTTGCGCAATTGAGGAACCCCTCCTCCCCTTGCCCATGAATGCCCACAGAGATATGTCTTCAACGGCCCTGACCACTACGGCCTAGCGACTCCAAGCAAACTGGAACATTGTATTTCGATACTCAAGCTTGACCTTTTTTATATCCCGACTTGAACCCCCTCCAGTTGCTGTTTGCTTCCTGTTCGCTATCCATCCTGCTCTCATTCTCTTGGATGATGAGACATACCCTCGATATCAGCATTCATGATGGAAGACGACAGCGATGATCTTCGCCACGTCGAGCTCGGGTCCCTTGAGGCAATCTATCCCGAGATTCGACGTGTGGATGAAAAAGACCCCTTCACCTTTGAGATAGAGCTCCCAGTCGAGCCAACTGCGCCCGTCACTGTCACCTTTCCCGCGGCGTCCTCCACCACATTACCAGGCTTGAATCCTGCCGGGCCAGCCGTTGAGAATGCGCAGCCTGAAGTGGACTCGCTCAATGTGTCTCATCTTCCGTCGCTGCGCCTACATATCCGTCTTCCGGATGGATACCCTATAGATGCCCCACCTGAGATTGATATATCTGTTGACCCTCAATGGCTGGCTCCAGAGACCATCAAAAAGCTCAAGGATGATGGCCCTCGGCTGTGGGATGAAATAGGGCGTGATATGGTGGCATTTACTTATATCGACCATGTTCAGCGGGCTGCCGAGGATGTGTTTGGGACAATATCGCCAGAGGGAACCCTTCAGATGGACCCGGCCCACAAACTCGCTGTTTTGGATTATGATATCAAGGCGAAGAAGGCTGCCTTTGAAAAAGAGACATTCGAATGTGGTGTTTGCCTGGGTGAGTTTTTACTTGAAAAAAATTGTCTACGGCGAAAACAAACTAACACGTCGACAAGATCCGAAAAAGGGTATCAAGTGCCACAAAATGCTTGACTGTGACCACATATTCTGTCTTCAATGTTTACAAGATTTCTACAACGATGCAATCAACGATGGAAATCTGGCCATGGTCCGATGTCTTGCCCCAAACTGCGCCAAGGAGCGTTCAAAAGCCAAAGACCAAGCAGGGTCAAAGCCGTCTACGAAAGCAAAAGTTGCCATCAGTCCCAGTGAGCTGTTGCAGATTGGACTGACCGAGGATATGGTCAAGCGATATGTTAACCTCAAATACAAGACGGAACTCGAGTCTGACAAGAATACAATATACTGTCCTCGTCAATGGTGTAACGGTGCGGCCCGTTCCACACGTCACAAGAAGCCAGAGGGTCTGGACTTTGTTGAAAGCTCTGACACCGAGGCTGACCAAGAAACTACAAGCGAGGAGGCGGAAACGGATGGCAACTCCAAGAAAAAGACCAAAAAGTTCGACCGCGCGGACTTCCTATCCGTCTGCGAGGACTGCGGGTTTGCTTTTTGTGCCCAGTGCTTCCAGTCATGGCATGGCGAGTTTGTCCGCTGTACCCCTCGCAGGGAAAAGGGCGAGCTGAGCGAAGAGGAAAAGGCCTCGCTCGAGTACGTAAAGCTTCACACCAGCCCGTGCCCGACTTGCAATGCACCGGCACAGAAGACTCACGGCTGCAACCACATGATTTGCTCACGATGCGACACGCACTTTTGCTATCTGTGCTCTGCCTGGCTCGATCCAGTCAACCCATACCGGCACTATAACACCCAGCCTGATGGCAAGGTCACCTCGTGCTTCATGCGCCTGTGGGAACTTGAGGGAGGTGACGGAGACGACGTGGGCTTGGGGTTCGTTGGCGGTCACGGGCCTGTCGCGAACCAGGTTCCTGCCGAGCCTGCAGGAGTCGAGTTAGATTTTGCTTCTGATGAGAGCGATGCCGAAGACGGCGCTGCCAATGACAACAATGCCAACAATCGCCAGCTCAACGAAGATGGCCAGGCAGTTGCAGTGGCTCGTGAGGCGCCCCTAGTACTCCGGCTCGTCGATAACCAACCCCGAGACGGCCGCAACGGTCACCGCCCGGTGCCCCCGGCGGCGCCAGACGCCCCTCAACCTGCAGCCCGTGGCCAAGCACTACACCGAGGCAATCCAGGGCGTGGTCGTGGCGCCGCCAGGGGAGGTGTGCGAGGAGGAGCAGCTGGGGCCCGTGGGCGAGGAGGCGGAGGAAGAGGAGGTGGTGTCAATCGACAACAACAGAATCAGCAGCAGCAGCGGCAGCAGCCACATAACCAGGGGAACAACAACAATGGGGCGGGTCTTGATCCAGCGCAGGAGGCATGGGTGCGTCGATTCGTGCAGATGGCCCTGATAGATGCAGAGGATGAGGTCGAGGGCGACTCGGACGATGATGGTGACAACTGGATAATCCAATGACGACCATGGCCATATTGGAAGCGGGGGGTACGATCCCGGGGGTGGGGTAAAATCATGATGACTGGATGCACTGGATTGGATCGAGTAAGCCTTGTTCTTCTGCTGCTCGGCATCGGGGGGGAGGGGAGCACGATAGAGGGACCATGACTTACAGTATTTTGTTTATACATACAGTATAGCGTGCCGGACGCCGGTTTGTTGTGTGGCTCCCAACCATAATGAATGAATGCATCAAGACTGATCCGTCCTGCTTCTCCAATGTCTTTGCCACCATCATGAAATTGCCCAATAATTTGCGCTTGGCCTCAACAGCCAGTTGCCAACATTCGCCCCGCCAACCAAATTTTTTTTGTGCTTTCCCACCCCATGTTCCCAACCTCGCAATGTTTATTCATCCAGTATCGGGTAGCCCCCCCCCCGGGCATTCAACACCCACCAGCAAAAGGGAGCATCTTAGCTTCGTCCTTTGGGGGCTCGAGGGTGCTCGAGGAGGGGGGAACCACACCACCATTTCCCCCTCCTCCTACTCCTCCTACTCCTCCAGCCCGCAGCTCCGTCCAGCACGCCGAAAAAGCAACGAGCCGACGGACTCCGGGTACCGTTACCATGCGGAGAGCCAGAGCACGCGCATGGCGTTTTCTCAACGCTCAGCCGACAGTAACGGCGTGCGTGTGGCGGCGGATGCCACGTGAAGGAGCCCAGAAACATCGAGATGCAGTCGTGTGGTTACACAGACAGGGCCTCGGGCTCCAACCCGCGCCTCTCGCTGGCGTCTGCACGGCCACTCCGACAGACATCTGCAATGTCAAGTTATCTGCCCGGCCGATGTCTGCTGTCGACGCCTCGATGTCGTTGCATCCCCCCCTTCCCCCCTCTCCCAGATGCACCTGGACAATGACTGCATCTTGCTGGGTGCGACGCGATTGTCATTGCGGAAGTGCGGCCGTGGGAGCTGGGGAGAAAGCTGACATGCTGGAGCGTTATGTGCCACTACGGCTACTACCCACCTGTTCTGTCTACCAAAGCAAATAGCTGTACGCTAGCAGTGATTGCGTATTTGGGCGTCCCGGGGAGAGGCGAGGCGCATGGTTCTGACAACTCCCGAGGACAAAAGATCCGAAGTAGGGGTCGATCCCTCCACTTTGGGGTCGAATGAAGCATCTCGATGCTGGGCGTGTGCATTTCTCCAGCTTCCTTTGACGTGAGATGCTCACCCGGGCGACCCATCGGCGAGGGAAAATGGGCCCAAGTTGACGATGTTGAGCAGGATTGCGGTGTTGCGGTGCCGATCAAGCATGTGATGGCCATTCCCAATAGATGCAATCGGTATGCGAGTCAGGAACTAGGTGCTGAGAATTGGCCTGTAATGCCGTTGTAATCCCCTAATCGCGCATGGTCAAGCATGACCGCGGCGAGACTATTATTGGAAAAGAGAGCCAAAGACACGAAGTCGTCTTGCAGAATCATCATCACACTCCCGCGATGCCAACTTTTTTCCCTGCCCAAGACCCCCTCTTCCCCCCTTCTCCTAATCCTTCCACTCCTTTGTCGCTCGTGGCAAATGCCGAAGCGCACAATGACGATATGCCAACGATTGTTAGTACACCCCGTAGGGGTTGAGTGGAGACGGGACTGCCGCCCCTTTGCCCCTCTGTCAGTCTGATTACCGGAGAAGCGATGGAGGAATCCATCAGACGCGAAATCAGAGCACTACTCCTCGCGTCCTCGTATCTGAGATGCAGAACCAAGGATTTGAAAATGCGAAATACCAGAGCAGCGGTTCCGCGCTCAATCTCCACAGCCCGTGGTGTAAGCGAACTAAACACTTCTGATCCCTGCGAAGGCGTACCTGATGTGACGTGAGGAGGTGACTGGTCTTCTATCATTCTTGTTCGGGCGCCACTCGCAACACCAGAGTCTCAGGAAAACAAACGTAGGATGGCATCACTATCTCTGCAGCCGGTCCGTTTGCTAATACGGGCAGAGGTTGGATGCCCTTGATAGCCCGCACTGTGGCTGTTTCCCCAGTACAATGGAGCAGCTCTGGACCCCGCATCATTGTGGGAGCTAGTTATCAGGCGAGCTGCTAGAGACATTTGTCAACGGCTCTGGCCGGTCTGGGCTGACGGTTGCAGATGGCGACAGCGATTGGTGCAGCCACATTCTGTTTTGCAAACAGCCAAGGCATTGGCCCGAAGCAAGGTCGGCCGGTCGTTTCCAATCCAGGATGTTCTCTTTCCCCCTCCCTTTCTAGGCCTGGGACTGAAGCTTTTGGATAGCCGCGGGAGTTCTGGCCGTTGCCGGAGGTTAAAATGATGGTGATCGAGAATTCCCGTCCCTCCTTAAACGGCTTTGACCATCTTTTGGCCTGAGAAACATCAATTTCGAAAGTGGAGAGGTAGCTGTTCATAACGTGGTGGAATAATTAATGAACAAGCATCGACAAGGTGTTAGTCCGGATTGCACGACATCGGATATCCTTGCAAGCGTCTACAGGGCACAGTCGGCATGGGTATTTAGCGCATGCACGGTCGACGCACTGCGGGTTGTGGGTGTTCTGCGGCCCTGTGCTGATGCTTGGTTTGTCCATTTTCCGGTTTCCACCCAGCGGGCGAGAGAGCTTTGACAGGCCGCTCATTTAGTTGGCTCACAAGCCTGTGGGATTGTCGATTCCCGCCCTCGTAGAACTCTACAAATGCCCGGTTGGCTGACCCACAAGATACGACCTTGTGCCTCAAGGTTGGAGTGGGAATGTTGAACCCTTAATACGACAACTGGAGGCCGATGAAGACGACTGTGTCGTGCCATGTGGCCAAACCTATTTTGGGTTTTGGCAGCTAATTTCGAGCTGCAGAGCGGCGCAGAGACACGGTAGGGATTTACAGGTGCGCGACATTCGACTGAATTGATATGGTGGGCCATCTGTGAGGACAAGGACTATCCCTTCTCCCTAAGGCTGCATCCGTTGGGGAAATGACGCCCAGTTCGTCAAATGATGCAAGCGATATTTCGATCTGGGAAAACGGCTTGAATGGCCTGATAGCATGAGAAATTGGGGTCTGTTTCGTATATCGTTCCTGATGAGCGGCGCAATAACAGCTGGGGTTGAAGACTCGAGGGGCATAATGTTGCTTTTGAAAGCCCCTGGTCGCATGAGATCCCCGGACATTACCAGCCTGGAGCTACCGATACGGGATTAGGCAGGATTTGGGGAATTCCAGCGTTTTGTTTAATGTTTCTTTCGTTTCTTGTTTGTCTTGCCCAAGCCCCTAGAACCTCCCAAGGACCAAAAGCGAGCGTCGGAGTTGGTTATCGAAGTTGGGCCTGCTCGGTTAATCCGAAACGTCAGAGGATAAAAAGTCGTTCGATTGTACGACCAAACTCGGAAAAGTAGTTTGGTGGGCGATGCACCTGAGACTACCGGTGGTTGAAATCGAGGATAGCTGGGAATCAACAGGCCAAAGGATTTGCAACTACCACTGTTCTAATCAAGGCGACGGGGGGAGGGACTAAAGTTAGTGTGCTGATCTTTCGGCATTGGGGAAAATCAATGATTCGTAGGCTTTTGCTTCCTTAAGCGCATGGCTGTCGAGGTAAAATCGATAATTGCCCCCCCCCCCATTAATTGTCCATTGGGTATTGAAATGGGACTTGTCAGACAATCTTGTGCGAAGTATGAGAATCTACCCACAGATGCAAAGCCGGTCTTAAGCTCCTCGGCCGCCGCCCATTATCCATGAACTAGAGGAAAAGGGCACGAATTCGTGGCCCAACAGAGTCAAGCCCTTTTCCACTCGAGACTACCGCACGGAGATCGTCGTCCGAAAAGGGTCTACCGGCCGGAGCAGCGGACCCTGGGGCGGGCCTGGGTCATGCCTGTTGAAAGGTTACTCGCCCCGAACCCCGGAGAAATGTGGACACTCCACAGTAGCTCCATCCAGCAGGGGGCGGGACTCGTCGGCAGCCACGGTTTGTCACACTGAACCCCATCAAAACAGTCATTAGTGGTCTCCTTGAACGGCATCTGCCGTGGCAATCTCGTACATCGCCTTGTGGCCCACGGGAAGTGAAGCCAAGCTGGTTTCAGAGTGCTCCTGGAGAGAGCAGGCCTCTCACTCTCAAGCCCATCTTCGCAGACCATGGTGGGACAAGAACGATGACGGCCCAGGCCTCAATGTTTAGTGCGGCTCTGAGATTTGGCGTCGCCTAATCATTCGCTATCTGCTTAAAATGCGGTTTGCGTGTGGACATGGATTTGTTCAAAGCCCACACCCTCAGCATGTGCACCTGCAGCGCCGTTTAGCGATCCCGACATGGGCCAATCAGACGGAAGGGCAGTTGGAGACTGGAGGCTATAACAGAGCTGTGATATATGTTAGGTCGTTACTCTAACATCATGGGTGTGCGAAACATAATCTCGGCCAGAGCCTTCAGATAATCATGGGCCCCCAACTCGGAACATGCGTCGCGGACCCGGGCAACGCTGCAAATTTCCAATATTCTGTGCCCGGGTGGGCAAGCAAAGCACGGCTCAAGACCAGAGATGGCTTTCATGCCGGGGAAGGGATGCAACATGGAGCTGTAGTTCGTCCACATTTGAGTTCGGGCATAATAAAGTCGAGGAGTCCTTGTCTAAGGACATGCTGTTGAGGATGGAGGGCGCACGAGACTGGCCCAGCATGGCGCGCCCTGGTCGCTCCCGAGGGGGCATCCCGGAAGGTGACTCTGAAGAATGACAGCGGTTGGCATGAAAGCAGCTGCACCCATTCTAGGGTTGCTTTGTTTACGATGAGCGGCGGACGCAGTGGACTGTTAGATCTCAAAAATCGCCGCGGGCGCTTGGGATGGTTACATCGAGAGTCCCGCAAGGCGGCATCAGGGAGAAGAACTACCATCGGGGTGGCGCCTGGGTTGATGTATCAGGAGGGACTGGCGGGAAGTGAGCCGTGCCAGGGCGTGTCTCTCTTGGTTGACTGTGGCGACCGGCGATGCCAGTCTCCTCTCGAAGCGTGGGTGCCGGCAAAGAAGGGATTTGGGTGATGTGATGTTTGGGCAGCGAATGAGAAGCGTAGACAACCAACCACTTTCTACTTCGTGGTGGACGGATGGACAGACAGCATGTGAGAGCAATGACCTGCGTAAGAGCGCCCGCGTTAACTCGCTGTGAAGGTGAGTGGTGTATTCTGGGGAAGTAGTATCTACTGGCTGCGTGTGGCTGCGGGTGCTGCGCGTAGTGTGGGCTTGTGCGCCCGGTGTGAGATTGATGCAAGCGTGTGGGTGCCCCATGCTTTGATTCGGTAGGCAGCCAGCATATCGATGAATGCCAAGGGATGGCGCCGCGGGTAATGCATGGCTGCGCCGTCTGTGAGCTTTTGGTGTGCCCACGCAGTGTCAGACACAGCTGGATCCTGGAATTCTGGAACCTGGGAGGAGTTGAATGTCTTAGACCTCGCGTAGAATTGCCGTGATTTGGAGAGCGGGAGGAAAGTGTTTGCACCAGTCGCTGGAAGCGTAGAGGGGAACATGGACGGGGAAGGTTTTGGGATGGCCCCTGAAGCAGGCTGACGACGAAAAACACGCGATCGGAGTAGTCAAAGGCGCGGCAGATTAGGTTTCCTCATGAGGTCCGCTGCATGCATGCGAAACTTGGAGGACAAGAGAGACAGGCGAACATGGACGTGAGAAGTGGACTCGAGGCGCTGTGGTGCGGACTGGGCTGGGACAGCGAAAACGGGTATGGGTTGTTAGGCAAGCACGTCGGTAGGTCTGGACTAGTCTGGACACTGGGCACTGGACCTGACCTGGACCTGGGGGCTGTTGGGGGTTGGCCGAAGGGCCGCGGCGAGCCATGCCAAACAAGGTGGGCTGTTTTGCTACGGTGCAATTGGGATTGAGAGGACTGTGGCGGGGCACTGTGGGGAGCCGACCGTTTGGCCTGTTGACCGTTGAGGGGAATTGTGGCGGCCGTTGAGAAGGGGCACGGCCCTGGCCGCGCTTGCTTAACCTTGGGAGCGGGTACAAACTACGACGTGCCAGAGGATGGCTCGCTACTCGAGGAAAGGTATGTGGCAGAATCTGGGATAGTATGGGATGCGAGGGAGGAAGGCAGGTGTTGCGACTACTGCATCATTGTGTACTGGATGTATGTGTGTAGAGTGCGGATGTGCATGTGTGTGTGAGCGTGAGTGTGAGTGTGAGTGTGAGTGCGAGTGCGTGAGTGTGGGAGTGCGTGTGTGAGTGAGAGAGCGTGTGTCTGTTTTTCTCTCGTTGCGTCTGCGCCTGCGCCTGCGCCTGTGTGAAATGGAAGGTGTATGGAGAGCAAGTAACCAAGTACTAGCCGTGGCTGCGATTTGAGATTTGCGATTTGCCCGGTTTGCTTTGTATACTTTTGCCTGATTTGCTTTCTTCCGGGGCTGTTTCCTCCCATCGTTTCCTCCCTTGCCATCTACCGATACGTCCCCTTGTCACTTTCTTCGTGACTTGTCTCGACTCTGTTAAACCCTTCAGACCCTGGTCTGATTCTTTCCCTTGCCTGCCCTTGTCGCCATTGTGGCCCTTGTCCGGCCTTGTTATCCCAGACCACCTGCTGCCCATGCGCTGTCCATGGGTCATCCATGGAGGCGTCAGGGATAACCCACTCTCGTTCGCCCTGGCATCTGTGCCCCACTTGGCCATGGACCAACGAGAGCGCGCGACTTTGATACGACGCGCGACTTGAAGCCATCTCCAAGTCGGTGCCCGCGCATTCCCTCACTGCTTGCCTCCTCCCCACCCTCCTTCAAGATCTCGCCTAAGTCTGTCTGTAATGGCCCTGTCGGTACTGTACTGTCTACCACGGTACGGTGCGTTGCGGTATGGTACGCTATCTCCCCCATCCAGTTCAAAGTGCACACCATTTGCCTACACACTGATCGGCTCCGCAACCCAGGAAATCACACAGTATCTACCATCGAGGATCTAGGTCTGGGTCCGCTCTTTGTTTTGTTTCCTGGAACCTGGAGCCGTCTCGGGGCCAATTTCGACCTGCTGGAGATTACCTGAGGCAAAGCAGGACCATACTATCAATCAGCTATGTAGACTTTGGTATCCGATAACAGCGCCGCCAGCATATGGCTATTTCTTTTGACACGGGCCCTCGTCCTTGCTTAACCCGCCTTCCCTCGCCTCAATTCTCTCCGAATTCGTCATCAGACCGAGCCCGATTCGCTTTGGACATGCTGCACCATGGAGCCCAATTTGGGTGAGGCCCCTCTGCTCATCCACACTCAAGCAGGCACTTTCCAACCAAAGGGATGAAGATGGTCCGTGGACAGTCTGTGGGACGTGCTGCGTCCACGGACCTAACCATGGCTGCTGCTGCCGTGACCGGCTGTCACTTTCTGCTGGCAGCTTGATTTGATCAGTGAAGGATTGGGGCAGTTGGGGGCCTAGGGTCCGGTTCGACTCGACTCCACCTCTCTCGCCCGTCAGCCGTCATCCCTCCCCGACCACTTGTCAGTGCCGCTGCTAGAGAGCTGTGAGTAAGCATAAGCCAAATTTGGTCCCCTTTCCTGTCGGTCGGCCGAGCCCTCTTGCGTACTCAGTTCAGCCAAGTAGCCGAACGCTGTCAGTGTTTAGCACCGCTCGCCTTGCGTCTCTTGCAGCTCTTTCGTTGCAGCAACACCCGCCTGTCTATAAGACTCGATGCTATTAGATATCCTCCCGTCTTATCCCCCGCAGGGATCTCACCAGGACACACGCACACACACACACACACACACTCACTCGCACCGCGCGCGCTCCATGACCCAACTGCCCCCTTGTCGCCAGCAAACCTTTTTGCAGCCGATAATTTCTCACTTCTTCGGCCTCCCCAGTGCGATGTACTCGCGCCTTTCCTCATTCGTTTTTCTGTCCAACGGTTTTTCTAGAAATTTGCGGGCCAGCTACCTCTCACAGACGTCGGAGGATTCTCTTTCAAATGACATCCCCGGTCCGCTGCCAGGGGCCGGGATTGGCCATCCATGGGGCGGCGCCGTCTGGGAGGGGGGAGGGGGAGAGGAGGGGCTTCCGGGCCCTTTAGAGATGGTCCCCGTGTCTCCACTCGACATGGCTCCTCGGTCTCTTCTCCATCTGATCCCTCCCCTGCCCTCGGTTGAGTAGCTGGTACTCTAGTTCTTCGTTACACATAGGCACCTCTTCATCCCAAGTGTTGCGCCCCTGCTTGTCAACGATACACGGTCGGCTCTCAATGCTGGCTTCACGTAACAGGGGGTCTCGAACCCCTCGGTAGACGCTTACAAGGGTGGATGGAATGGCAAAAGCGACTGGGGCGTGTCTGGAAAGCCTTTCTCAACTCGAGCTTACTGGCCGTCTTCGGGCCCTGTCCTTTGCCTCCTCGACCTGCCTGTACCCGGCACTTTGTCGTCCCGTTTGACCCTCTGTGAGACTTTCCAGGGCATGGCTTCGTCCGAGCTCCATCACACCCACCTTCCAACCCCTAAGACGGCGCCCGACATTGCCCATCCCTGAACTCACCCACGTTTGTCTTCTCCTCGACAAGTGGAATATCACCGGCTTCTAAGGCCCTCGCTCCCAGGCTTGTCCCAAATGTGCAGGGTACCCACCGCGAACCCCAGTATTCTATGGCAGACCGTTGCTATTCACCCAGATCCGCCCCCCTCCCACTTCCCATCCTCCTTCCCAGAAAGAACGGCCGCATGCACTGGACTGGTTTTGCAGCCCACAAACCTGGCCGGGCGCTTCTGGTTCCCTACCGTGCTGTACTGTACTGAGGGCGCCAAAATTCGAGTTCTGTAAGGCCTTACCAAGGCTCTGTACCCAAGTCCTTGTATGCCTTGCCTTGACCTCGAAACCTCCCCTCGTCAATGGTCTCCACCCCGGAGCAGTGCCGCGCATTTTGATCAGACACTCCCCTCTGCAACCATCTGCCGTCCTTGACGGCACCCTCCATCATATACAAGCACACTTTCGCCTGTAACCTTGAATCCCTTGTGCTCTGACTTCCTCGTCTCTCTATACTCTCTTCAAACATCTCGCTTCCGTCGCGCTTCGTGTCAAGGAGAGCCTCCAAGGCCTTGATCACGCTCGCAAAATCACCGGCTCAAGACCCATGCTTCCTGGGTCACGACGTTGGCGACGGCTTTGATCCAGCAAATTACCAAGGTTGAAGGAGACGGCGAACTGCGCAAAGATATGCTCCCATGACGACCACGGCAGCATATCCCGCCACCATGGCAGACTTGAGAGGACACCCTACGCATTCGAGCATGTGGTCAAATTACGGCGCCTCGGTGCACATTCCCGGCAGGGTCCCTGATACAATTCCTTCAACGACGACACCTCTTTCCGGGAGACCTGGCAGCAATCATGACGTGGACCATTCATCTTACCCCTACAGCCGGTATCCCCAGGACGACCAGGAGGCATACGACAGAGCCGCCCATCCTGATCTTGGTTCCCATCACGGCTATCCCAGCTTGAAGAGGTCATTCTCTGAGGCAGAACCCCCCGCGTATCAGGAGATAGTCCAGGATCTCCGCGATGATGGCTCCAAGATGACTGTCAACCACGATCACAAGCTCCTGGCATTCAAGAGGGCCCAGGATAAGGTCACCATTGTCGACCAGCAAGGCCGGATGCAGCAGCTGGAACTATCGGCCCAGCTTCACGGCATGTTCTTCCTCTCGGAGATGCCTTCAAGCGCGGCTGATGGAAGCCTTCGACAACCAGAATTGACCTGCTACCGAAGGAACCTGTTCCAGATCAGCGGATCACTGGTTACGCCGCGCGGACAGCTTTCCGTCATGACCGAGTCCGAGACGGTCGCCGTCAACAACATGGAAGTAACCATCTCAGCAATTGAATCCGTTGACGGCAACCCCGTCCGCCTCATTGTCATCCCCTGGAAGACCCCTCCACCCAACTCCCCAGAGACCAGCCAAGCCCCGGACCAGGAGCCACCATCACTTCCCCTGATCCCTTTCCAAGACGATGGGACCGAAGCCGATGGAGAGTATGCCGTCTATCCCATCGGCTGGCGTCGACTTCAGTTTAGGATGTGCGTTGGCCCCTTGTCTCTTACTTGAACCCTTGCTGACGGAAATACAGTGCTACGGCAAACAACGGCCGCCGAAAGGAGCTTCAGCAGCATTTTGTCTTGCATTTGAAGGTTGTTGGAACCCTTGCGAATGCAACTGGCACAAAGGTGGTTCTGACAGAATCAACCACGGCCCCTATTGTGGTTCGCGGCCGCAGCCCAAGAAACTTTCAGGCTCGCAAAGAGATTCCGCTCTTGGGATCAAGCGCCGGGTCTCGTGGCCAAGCTTTAGTTGAAACGGGACTAGGGGTCGTCGCTGGTGCTTTAACTGTTAAGCAGCACGAAGCCAGATCCAGAGGCATCGACGGGCAGCTTCCTCGAACTGCCTTCACATTCAGTGCACCCAAGCTTCCAGGGGCCCAGCTGGGTACCATACGATCCAAGTAAGTTTGTCCACCTGCCAAACAACTTGTCCAAGGTTGGCAGAGCCGAAATCCATTACCTCTCCTCGCAACATAGCCTGTATGGGCTGGCAAATCTAGAGATCTGTGGCTAATAGCACTCCTTTAGTTCTTACCCATGGAGCTCTCCGAGCCAAGTCTCAATGTCCCAAGTCCCATCATCGGGGGCTGGAAACTATCCGGCTACGACGATGGGAGCTGACGCATTCCCAAAACTCCCCCTGACAGGAGCCGGAAACTTCACCGCGGAGCCACAGGAGCTCCCTCTCCAGACATCGATGGAACCATCCGTTCAGCTCGGCCTTGTTGCTACCGACCAGACACGACCGCAGTATACCTACGTGCACTCGACGACTGCTCCTCCACAACTTCCCATTCACACTGCTCCATTAAGCGGCCATGAAACTGCCCTCAGCATTCCCCGTTATGTTGATAACCCTCGGCCAACAAAAAGCCCTCGGCACGCCAGCCAACCGTCCGTCCGCAGCGCCGGCTCAATCGCGAACGAATCATCACCGGAATATCGATATGGGTCCTACGCGTCGGTAAACGCTAGCCCGAGCGACGCAACACAGCCAGGCTACAACGCAGAATCCGCAGCTGGCGCTGCTGCACCAGCCAGAGACTACTATCCGTCTTCGACCACCTGGACCACAACAGCTGGAGAAGCTAGCTCCAGTGTTGCATACACGAACAATGATGGTCGGCCGTACCCGTTCTCTCAAGAACAGTACAAGAGCACGCCATCTGGAACCTCGCCAGCGAAGACTGACTCGAGCCAAAGCCAGGCTCCCTCAGTCTACAGCGGAGGGGCTCGAGGCTCTTTCGATGCCATGAACCAGTATTCATGGAACGCAAATTAGTTTCTCCTACCTTGTTTATTTTTCTCCATGTCAGATTTGAGGAACACGGCTGCGTTTCCCCAAAGGGTCTTGGCATCTCTTCGCCACGATTAAAAGCTTTACTGGCCGGCCCTTTTTCTATCAGTAAGCTTGTAGAATATTTGCTGGATTGTTTCACGGTTGGTGTTCGGACTTGATATTTTGCGGATCGGTTCTAGGAAAAACCAAGCAAGGTGGGGGACTGCAAGGTAGACGGTTAAGGGAGTAGCGTCAGGACTGGCGGATAAGGGCGAGGAATTGAAGCCCAAAGCGTCAGCAGCACCGAGATTGAACGCCAACAAACTCCGTTGCGAATGATCTGTTGATCATACCCCTCAAACGGGAACGACTTCCGTGAACGTGTGCGGCGCGATGGTTTGCTGAGAACAGACACCAGTCAAGTTTTCGGCTCTCATACTGCGTTTGTCGGAAGAGGATGAGAGGGTAGCTTCGGTATCGTTCTGGAAATGTACAATGCTGTTTTGTCGAGTTTCGAGCTCATCAAGGACAATCATGCAGCCCAGGTTTTGTCGTCAAATAGCTCTGAGCAAGCATTGTGGTGGTGGAGAAGCCGAGGGACCCCAACTTTATGGGACGGATATTTGCTTTACTTGGGTGGTCGAGAGTGTGTTTTGGACGGCGGAAACTTTTTTCTTCGTTTTTTTCCTTTTGTTTAATATGCCGGTTTGGGTGATGGGAGAAAGTGAGACACCTAATCGTCGCGATCTCTAAAAGGCGGCTCGACTTTAGGTCCAGCGGGAGCAACATTTGTGAGATGAATAATGGCAAAAGAAGAGAGATATTATGACAAAAAAAAAATGATACCAGAACCAGAACCCAAAACCAGGAACCGGAATCGTGATCAGAGAAGAGCGTCAAGGAAGAAGACAATATCGGCAGCGATGCGAGACTGTGTGTGTGTATTTGGATGAGGACAGAGATTTGCGGAAAGCGGGCAGCTTGGGTTGTCAAGTAGTTAGGCAACAGATGGAGGATTACGTCGAGTTGGCAGCCAAGGCGTGGACTGGAAATTAGAATGACCTGGCCATGGTTTCGGGGGTCGCGGGCCGTAGTATAGTGTGCGCCTGGTAGTGACCGTGATGGGGCGAGGCTATGCCAAGCATGGTGACAGCTGAGGCTAAACGGGGGTGGATGACCGTTCCGGATGGCGAAGTTTCTAGATGTCGGATCCTCATGGCTCTTTGTGTAGCGTTAGTGCAACGCTCAGTTGGTTATTCCTACTCCAGGCCTGACGCATCTTCCCATTTTTGGCGAGAAGTGGCGCCGGGGACCAGGGCATCGTAAAGGGCATCACAGTGATGATGTTGTTGTCGAGCCTGGGCATGGATAACGCACCATGTGATTGGTGGGCGGCTGGGGAGGTTGAGTTTTTGGCGGGCTGTGGCAGCCCCGATAAGATAAAGCAAAGCGACCTGCGAAATTCTTGGGTTGCATCCGTAATATTCGCAGCTTTGACTTTGCGACTGCCACTTGCAACAGACGGCCTAAAAAGCGGATCATATCCAGACTTGTACACTCATTGATCGAATCCCGGGCTCTGCGAGTCTAAAAACGAGCCTCGGGCACCTCGGAGAGCCTCCAGCTACAAGGCCTCCCTCGATTCGGGGGTGATGTGCTGACCACGACGCTGTTGGAGTCCCACTTGTTCACCATCCAGGTCATCCGCCAATCTCAATAATACTACCTCGACGGCGACACAATTCAACCCTCATACATCACCCGATCTGCTCGTCTGGAAGTACGGTACCAGAACTGCCATGTTCGAGCTCCCAGAGGCCAAAAGGTTTGCACCCAGCCTTGCCCCCTTCCAAAGCGCAAGGTTTCTAATACAATCTCGCAGGGTTCGTCGGGCAGAGCTTGACGCCTCGGATAATTATGACACTGACGGTGATGATGGGGCCTATGACGCAGATCTGCAAGCGAAGCTAAATGCCCAGATTGCGAGATCGCTTGGCCTTTCCGAGGCCGACGCCCGACCAGAGGCGGGCAGGGCAAAGCAGCCATCTCCCTCGAAGGATCAGCCTGGGATTGACGATGAGGCTGAGGCCGATGCGGGTGCTGCAGATGAAAAGGATGACGCCGGCGATGAGGAATTTGCATTCCGGCTTTTTAGCACCACGCAGCCGTCCCAGAAGGTTGTATTGGAAGAAGAAATTGAACTCAAAGGAGACGGCGCAATTGCGGTCAACCGGCCGCTATCCTATTATGTGGTCACGCAATTGAATGGGGAGCAAAAACGCCAGTACGCTTTTGCGGCCGTGACTGGCGATGACGTCCTGGCACGATCCAGAGACCGCGCTTGGGGTCTCGAAATGCCATGGAAGGTGACCAAAATCGCAGTGACGCGCAAACAAAAGCCTGGAGAGGCAACCGGGGATGAAGCAGATGCACAGAAAAAGCGAAGACCAGGCAAGAAGCAACGAATCTCACTGCGGAAACGAGCAGTGGCGAAGGCAGAGAAGAAACAGGCTGAGTTACAAAAGCTACTGGAAAAGGAAGAGCACATGAAAGACAAGAAGAAGAGAATGAATCGACTAAAGAAGCTGAGAAAGAGGGCAAAGAATAAAGAAGCCAAGTTGACGACCAAGACGGGCGATGAGGGCACGCTAGAGGAAGATTCTGATGCTTCCGAGTGATTTACAGGGCAATTAATTAGCATTTTTTTTTGGGTCAAATATCAACAGAGCTTCAATTCACGGTTCCTATTTCCAATATGTGCCTCGCTTCTTTTCTTTTTTAATCCCAAGTGGTCTCTCACTAGGAACACGGAACGTGACACCTGGTGCATGCGCTGGCTCATTACGCTTCACATCTCCAGCGGGGGGAGGCCACCAATGAGCTGGCCTCACCAACCGCAACCCCCCCAAGACTGATGTGCCCACTACCCTCAATTCCGCCCAAAGCCCACGCGAGCATCTGCAACTTGAAACCAAACAGAGCTATCCTCACTGGCCGCCAGAGTTCGACCGCAAGCAAACTTTACCGAGGCGACGCCCACAAGTATGAAGTGAACACCCATTGCAAATTCGACATCGGAGGGGCTTTCGAAAACAGCCTACCAGCTCCAGACGGAGAGCCTCGACCCCCCCTAACCGCCGCCATCCGTCATCTGATAGCCGCTATTCGCATATCGACACCGCGATGAGCAACCTCTGGCCCTCCCAGCCCCAGCAAGAGGGCCAAGGGCCTGCGCCGCCCGCCGAAGATGTCGCCGACGCACCCTCCGAGCCCGAGCAAACTGACCTGCCCCCGGTGCCCGCACCACCATCACGACCGCCCCTCCAACGCAACGCTGTGCAGACAGCTCCCCCTCCAGCAGCGCCCATGGCCCCTCCGCCGGGCAGTGGCCACCAGCCCACCGATTCGCTCTCTCTTATGCAGTTGCGGCGCATTGTGGCCGAGTTCAACCGCGCCGAGCCCGTCGCCTACGACTTCCAGTACTCGGACCTAGGCCCTCACCCAGAGGAGATTGATGAGTGGTTTGTGTACCAGTTCTGGCAATGGGTGCGACTGAATTCTGCCCAGAGAGCGTTTGAGTGGCACTGGCAACACGAGTTTAAAGCGCAGAACGCCTGGGACGACGCCGACAATGATACACGTACGCGTTTTATCCAAGCCGCCATCACGGGTGTCCAGTCCAACGATGCGGCTTTGAGGTCGGCTTCCATCGGGAAGCTCGTGTACCTTGTTTTGGGACGATGGGGTGACACGGCAATGCCCAATGCCACCAGCGGCGATCACAAATCTGTTGCGAGCCTCTCCCAATTGCAGGCCATTAAAGCCGGCGTGGAGTGTCTCACATCGCTAGAGGGTCTGCCGGTAATATGGGAGGCCCTTCGGAGCTGTTTCGAAGTGCACTGGTAATTGCATCGCACCTCTAAGCTTCTAAATGTTCCAAAGGCTGACATTCGCCAGGTCCGGCGATCCTCAGGGCCAGCATGGCAACCTCCAAGAGGCTCAAGATGAACTGATGAACCTTATGACCATCATGTATATTGCGATTCAAGAAACCCTGAACGACCCTGAAGACATGTCATCCACCTATGGAAAGCTTTGTATGTCCTGAGACATCTTGGCTGGATTCTGCGAACTGACACTTGACAGTGGAGCTCAACCCCTCGTTGGTCGATTATATGCTTACCGCGACTTCTAAACTCCGATGGGACGAACAAAATCTCATGCCACACACTCAGGTATGTCTCATGCCCAGGATTAGAGTGAAACATGTTAACAAATTAGATTTTTCTGTTATTTTGGAAATCCATTCTCCTCGTGTTCGGTGGCTCCAAGGAGCTAGAGGTTGTTAAAGCAGCCACAAGCGAAATAGTAAACGACGGCAAGGAGAAGGAGACAATCACTGCCTCACCTTTGGATTACCATGTCTTCCGACAGGAGATTACTTCAAAATATCCAGCCTACATCCCGCCGCGACCCCTCATTCCCCTGGAGGCCGACAACACTTCGCTACTCCCCCCTCTGCCAAATCAGTCATCCAGGAACAATGGTTCTAACGGCATCATTCCTGCTCCTCCACACGCCCAAAGCGGAGGTACTTCAATTCTAGATCAACCTGTTCACATTGCTACACCCGCGCCCTCACCCCCACCTTCGCCAGGCGTCGGCGGCAAAGGAGGAAAGAAACAGAACTACCAAACAAATCAAAATTTCCCATTCATGTATCCACCACTCGACGCCACCAGTAACAGCGCCGGTGGAAAACTGCCGCCTGGGTTTAACGACGCCCTGGTAAGTCGAAGATGGGAGGGCAGCGACATTCCGGCATCGATTCTGGAAGCCGGCGAACTATTCTCTACCAGAGTTAGAATGACGCGGGCGACCCGACAGCTTTGGGAAGAACGGGAGCGGTTTCTCAAGTATGAGCGTGGTTGGGATAGCGATGATGACGACGACATTGAGGACCTTGACCTCAACGAACTGACACTAGAAGAGCGAGAAGTCCTGAAGAGCATCCGAGCTGAGGAAAAATTTGAAGAGAAGCAAAGAAACCCAGCGCCTGCTGAGATTGAGGTTGATTATGGGCCACGGCCAGAGCTTCTAACTGAGCGAGATAAGCAGCGCTTGGTCGCGGTAGAGAAGTTTTACGTGAGTAACCCCGATTAGCTTTGCACCAAGTTGGTCCCTGACACGATCTATAGCGAGACGCATTGCCCCACCTTCAATCCCTCGTTATTGTTCTCTTGAGACCAATCTTGGTAAATGTGACGGCGATTGTGGCGCAACAGCCTCAACAAATGCCACCTGGCATGGGCCGGGGTAACAATCCGGGCATGAACGGTGGTCCTATGGGTAACAAACCTCAGGATATGCCAGGCCAAAATGGAATGAGAGAGGTTCCCGAGCCGTCCCAAGAAGAAATCGATGCCACAAGAACTCGTGAGATTACAGCAAAGGCGATGACGGGTATTCTTCTTCTGCTACTGAAATGGTTGAAGCTGTCACGTACGTTTCTCTCCTTCTGACCAGGAAACTGCCCCAGATCTAACATCAACCAACAGACGTACTCAAGTTTGAGTATTTGACACAGCTTTTGTTGGACTCTAACTACGTCCCTCTCGTCCTCAAGCTCTTTGCCCATCAGGATATCCAGCAAGTGGTCGACAGCAAGATGGACCGCATGGAGAACAGGTAAGCAAGAAGATGTCACCCCTCAATTATCAGCCCATCTCACACACATAGCTTCTTTCACTTTTGCAATCTCCGATCACGGTTCAAAGATGGTGCAGCCTCAGACCCAGACCAAGATGAAGAAGATGAGGAGGAAATAGAAGAGAGCGAAGACGAGGCGGCACCACCACCAATCAAACGGCGGCGATCGCCACCTGATTCACAGGCGGTTCAGGATGATGATGGAGACGACAGACATGACGATCAGCTTCCCACTCGACCGGAAGTTGATGAACTGGGCTACCCCGTAAACCCCCTCCCTTCCGAGCCCATAACCGATTTCTCACGCCGCAACTTTTTCTCCCTAATTAACTACCTCAGAGTGATGCAAAAAATTTGCAAAAATAAGGCGCACCGGAACCTTCTACTGGTGCAATATAAGTCATCCACCATCTTAAGGAAGTCATTAAAGGTGCCGCAGCAGGAGTTGCGTCTCTATACTCTCAAACTATTCAAGAACCAGGTCCCATACTGCGGCCGTAAGTGGCGTCAAAGCAACATGAGGGTCATCACCGCTGTATACCTGCACTGTCGACCAGAGCTACGAGACGAGTGGCTCGCAGGCAGCGACATCGATGCCGAAGTGGACGCGGCGCTCCCGCTGGAGCAGGCTCTTCGCAGTTTGACGCACTGGCTCAACGTCCGACGGTACCCGGACAAGATTGCGCCCGAAATTAGGGCGGCAATGCGTGACGAGCAGGATTTCTTCTCGAGGGAGCTTGAGAAGCTGGATATGAACTGGGCCGAGATGGCGGCCGAGGATGCCATGAATGACCTGGAGCATGTCGAGGGCTGGGCGTAAAGTGTTGGTGAGCAAAAACGACGCGGGCAGACAGCACTGTATCATATATGGGACGGCAGACGGTGCTTTACGAGAGTCAGGAAAGAGGCATTATACACGTTCAAATCAGTTTCGTTCTCGGGAAAGATCTCGCTGCCGCGGTAGTATTATTATCTACAGATGAACATTTCAAAAATGTTGTCCCAAGCTAATGACGCCTTATCCCTTGACCCTTGTGCTTGTTCTTGTTAGTGATTTGCCACCTGCTTGTTGTCAGTGCTTGGCACCCGACAAGCAACTTCCTTTTGTTTCACTTCATGTATAAATTTCCGTCATCTTCCCCTCTCCTTTTCTCTTTTTCTTTCTCTTCATCTTCAGACCAGCAACATTCATTTTCTCTCTCTTGTTCTTCAGACCGGCAACATGTTGTTGATACCGTACGTATCCCGATTTCCCATTCCCACGATCCCATCGCCAGCGCCGTCATCATCATTATCACTCGTCCAGCCCACTACACGTTCACATAATACTCCCTGAAACCCATGCCCATCAATACTATTCCTTCCATATCTTTAGACATCTCTGGACATGATTCGCTAATCCTGTACCAGACTATTTCGCTTAATTATCCGGACAAGCGTTAGTAAAGAAAATGAGGCTGATTAACGAGAAAAAGCTTATTGGTCATCAGTGGGGTCCGACCTGGGAGGGGGGTACTGGTAGCGATACGTTGGCGCGAGGCCGCATTATAGCCTTCATCAAATGCACACAACAGATGAAACTAAACCGCCGAAAGAAGACCCCCCGGGTTACCAATTAAATGGATCAGCAGTCGGCATAGCACTCTTTCTAGTGGCGGTGGCGGTACTATTGCTAGCTCTGTACTTGACACAATGAATACAAATAGCGACTACAGAAGACCATTTCAAAAGTATTGTCCTGCAACCAAGCCACACATTGCTTTTTGTCACCAAAGATACATTAAGCACAGCCAGAAAACCCCACCCGCTATGGCATGACCTATATTATAGCGCTTTTAGGCAAGAGGCTGTCTTTCCACCTGCCTGCGATCGCTAAAATACAGGGACTTTAGTGTCTGATATTGTGCAGCTTGGTTCCCAGTTGTGTACCTCGAGGTATTTAAACTGCTCACCAACGACAACAAGCAGGTGGTAAATCACCAACAAGAACAGCCAAGTGGTTATCAACGAGAACGAGCAAGTGGTGGATGCAATGACAGCAGCAGGGATATCGTCAACCCTCTCACAGCTTTTCCATTCACTACCAAGATAATACAGCATTATTCTCCAAAGTAAAAATATGAATAACAGCAGATTTACTATTGACTAATCTTTTCTTTCCCATCGCACATTCGAAGTTATTCTAGTTAAGTGTTACAGCGGTGTGCCTCCATCCTTCCCCGTGGTAATCACAGGAATATGTAATATCATGACAAGCTTATTAACTTCTCATCCCGTGCCTCCTTCTCCCTAGGCCAGGGCCAAAGTCCCGACATCGGCATTTCATCAAAAATGGCATTGTAGTTGCCTCCGTTACTGTGACAATAGAACTTATAGACCTCTTGGCCCTTCCTATTTGCCCCAATCGCCCAACAAACATTGTCAGCGCTCAGATCGCCTACTCTGAAGCAGGACAAGTCTCCCAGCTCTCGACCGTAGACTTCCAGATACCCTTTCCACTGAGGCATTTCATAGCAGTCAACAACTGAGTAAATGCGGCAGCAAGTCCACCCCATGCTTCTTTCGAATGGACGAATTTGGTTCGGGTTTGGCTCGATGTAGTTATGCTCGGGGATTGCGTTTCTTGCCGAAAAATCGAGGCCATTCTCCATAAGAAAAGGAAGATCCTTGACAACAATTGTCAACACGGCATACCAGGGTGCATTGTAGCTGATTGGGGCATTTGCGGAGTGCGGGATAATTTCTGCTGCTGGGTCTTTCAGCATTAGAAATCGCATCTTGCCTCCGGTAAAATTTTCATCATCGCCCAAATTCCTTCCCTCTGCTCTGATATCCATTTTGGTGTAGGGTGGGGGAGCAGAGACGGGCATCATCTCGTGCGCAATCTTTTGGAGATGGGAAGTGGTGTCCCGGCAGGCCTCTGTTTGGGAGCAAGTATTTCCCATGATGTAATGGTAGGTGCTTAAATGCAAATAGTTAGAAGATTGAATGGTATCTTGACCGGAGTTAAAGAGATGATGATGTGGACGAAAATGTTGATGGATCAAGGCAGGAATATACAATATACATTGGAAGGAGAACCTCTGTGGGTTGGCAGCCAATCTCTGATGACCAAAAGAAAAACTTTGACAGATTGGTAGAACCAGGATAATGGAAAACTTCGCAAGAGCATTTTGGTATAACTTTGAACTGCAGCTGGCCCAAGTACCGTCCTGAACGCACATGACCAAAAGACAAATCGCATTGTTTTTTCTTGGTGCAAGCTTGTTTGTGGTGGGGCAAGAGAGGAGGATGAATGAGGATGAGGGAGCTTGCATTATCGTGGATGAATTTCTCGCAGCCCAGCACAGCCCGGCCAGAATGTATACATGAATAAATAAAGCGTTTTGTTTTTCTTGTTATTCTTTGCTTTTAGGTCCGATCGTAAATGCCATCCCCGTATCTATAACCTGGTTGGTTGTGGTGCGGCGCGTGGTCCTCAGGCTCGGGGTAGTGAATGTAGCCGTAGCCATCTTGTCGTCCCGGGCCCTGGGGGTGCGGGAAACCAACGCCTTGGTTGTCGTAGTCGTGCCCGCCATAGCTGTTATTATAATCTTGCCCGCCGTGGTTGTCATACTTGTTGTAGGCGTTTTCATCATGCTCTCCGATGGCGGTGGTCTCTGTGTTGTGGCTCTCGCGGCTGTCGGACATGTAGTTCGGCTGCGGGTGCACAGGAAGCTGGTTGTCTGGGTAAGCGCTGTCGCCGCCGGGGCCGTTGCGTTTTCCCCTGTAATGGTTGCGAGCCATAGCGACGGTTGTCAAAGCTGAGAAGATGAAAAAGAAGCTAGCGAGTGCGGCATTGGTCAGCACAAGGGCGCGCGCCGAGGGAAGAGAAGCATCATCAAAGGTCTGGAGGGTGGGGGTTGTGCTTACATGGCAAAAATGGCAACAGCTAAGCAGGCAGTTTGGAGCTTGCAAGCACTGCCGTAGGTGGGGAGAACGGTGAAGCCGCTGCTCCCCTTAGGCTTTTCGCTGGCCTTGCCCGTGCCAAAGGGGGTTGTGACGGTACCGGTGCAGCTACCAGCACCGTGCTTGTTGGCCACGGCAACGTAGATGTAGCAGGCCATGAAAGCGGTATCGAGGATGAGTCCGATAAAGGACGGCAGGGTGCGGCCGGCGAAGCAGCACACGAAGAGGATGGCGCCTATGGTGTACAGGCAGGTGAAGCCGGAAATGCCCTCGACGGCGCGGACATCGTTGCTGATGCCCAGCTTGCGGTTGCTGAGCGTGGCAAGGATGTAGGTGTAGATGGCGAGGATGACGACTCCGCAGCCCAGCTGCAGGGCGCGAATGATCAACTGGACCGACTTGAGGGCGAGGCCGGTGCCGCCGCCCATTGCTGCGGTGGTGGTTAAAAACCTGGGTGGTTGGAGACGCTGCCGAACCAGTGTGCTGTTGGAATGCAAAGCTGGGGGCTTATAAGTGCAAGTATCACGCGGGCAGGTTCAGTTAGGCAGTGCCCCCGGCCTTACAGTGTCGAGTCGAGTCGGGGCCGGAGAGAGACGTGATCGCACAACGAAGGACGGAATTGGCAGGCGAAGTTTAAACAAGCAAGAATTAAATGCAGCTCTCTCGCCGGGGGGAGCGGGCGGGATGAGGAGAGAAGAAATATGGTTTCTGGTCTGGGTTTGAGGACCCGGCATTACGTATCAAGGCAAGCATAGCCATCGCCCGCAGAGCCACCCGCAGCTACAACAAGGCTGCAGAAGACTCGTCCCGCTGACGGAGAAACAAACCCCTGGCTCACGTCTTAGACATTGCTAAAAATGGACTTGGTCATCCTCCCCCGCTCCACATTCCTTTTCCCCTTCGTCTTTCCGGGTTTTTTTTTCTCTTTCTTTTTTTTGGTTTTTTTGCCCAGGAGTAGATACAAGAGGTTCTCCCCCCCCACGGGCTTCCTCTCCTCGTAGTGGCAATAATGCCGACAACAGCACATTGCGACGCCTATCACTACTGGGGCATTTCTGCACGTAGTGGGTGTGATGACGAGGGCGTGTGGCTGGTGCACAACACCCGTCGAGGAATTGCGGGGCAAACCGAATCCGAACCCACAGCCACAGTGCCAAGCCGGCGTTACGATTGGACCAGGTCCAGCTGAGGCGGGGGGGCTATGGTGCATGGGTTTGTTTCGGGCTGCTTTGCTTCCGTCATGATGTAAACACCATCAAGCCTATGATGGTGGACTGGTGATCCCGCTCCACGCTCGAGGACTGCACGCGTTGATCCTCAGTTGCCAGTTCGGTTGCCAGGCGAGGAGGGCCAGTCTATGCGCCTATTGCATCCCGCCTTTTTATTTATTTATTTTTATTTGCACGTTGCGCGTATTGCTTTGTTGTTTCATGCAGGTTGACCATGCGGTCATGGAGAGTTGTCCCAGCGATAAGCCCCTTCGCTGTCACTCAGCTCCCTTGACTCGAGCTGCACCGTTTCGCAATCGCGCAGGGACGTGCGTGCGTGTTCGAACCAGTGGGTATTCTCCACGAGAGGTAAGGAAATAAAGAGAAAAAAGAAAAATCCGCCTTCGGTCCGTTGCCAGCTGAAAACGTCGTCATGGTGGGATGCCAAGATTGCACCATGATGGGATGGACCCCGAAACAGCGAAACTCTGAGCAGCAGGAAAAAAAACCTTCCAGCCGATTTCACGAATTCATCCTGCTGTCACGGTCCAACTGTAGCGGCCTTTTGTTTTTCTCCCACTGCATAGGGGCAAGGATCGACTGAGCCAATGCTTTTGCTACACAGCAGCCAGCAGCACTGGCCGATTCGCTGGGCACCACAATACAAAACAACAGGTGCAACGGAAACACGGCGGGATCTGCGC
This sequence comes from Calonectria crousiana, assembly GCA_013406985.1. NCBI lineage: Eukaryota > Fungi > Ascomycota > Sordariomycetes > Hypocreales > Nectriaceae > Calonectria > Calonectria crousiana. The sequence continues at coordinate 147,608 of VTGD01000089.1, forward strand.
GCTCGGGACTGATACTGAGCCACCAGCAGGTGTTCGTGTTTCTCGTCGGGCTTCCAGAAAAACAAGGTTTGATTAATGGCTTTTCCCAGAATCCTTCTCCCCCTGGGCTGTGTGTCAAACATGGGTTTGGAGCATCGCCATACGGGACCTTGCACCTGGGGGAGCGGGAAATCAGGCGAGTGCCGAAACAACCCTTGCATGGTTGACAGCCAGGCTGAATTATGTAGACTTGACGAACAACACAGTCAGCAACAGCGTAATACTGAGAATCCTTTCGTAGCCATTGAATAAGACTTGCATTAAGCCAGTGTTTGCATCGCGCTGCATATATTCCCCCTGTCTCTCATCCAATGAAGAAAATTCCAACAAGCAAACATCTTTTCTGCCAGGAATGAATAGGCAGTCCATCATCGCTTTTCCGCTCCGGGCCCGCATCACAAACGTCACTTGATGCACCATGCCCAATTGATTGTTGCTAAAGTGAATCAATTCCCGTCATCAGTTCAACTTTGAATGTGAGGTTGTTTTACCTCGAAATAGTTGATCCCAGCGATACCTGGTCCAAGACACACGGCCGCATGTTCATAGCTCCCCTCGCCAAAAGAAGCACCCCGCCAAAAAAAAAACAAAAAAAAAAGGAATTTGTTATCCAGCAATCAATTTTTGATAGCAAGCATCCCGCCAAGTACCCCGTGTACCTATAGTATTTAATTAAATAAGAAATAAATAAATAAATAAAAATAAATAAATAAAAATAAATAAAAATATTATTATTATGATTATTAATTTTTTTATATAAATTTCTTTTTCTTATTTTTTATTTATTTAATTGATTGCTGGACAACAAGTGCCAAAAAAAATTACCCCGCGATGCGTTATCTGCACTGACCGCAGGCAGCCCCAGCGGGCGTCCCTCTAAACAACGTCAACCTCGCATCATCCCCCCGTTGGAAAAATGGCTGACGCATCCGGCGAGGACCGCGAGGTAGCTTAACTCGACTTCTAACGTGAATCAATGTACCGAAACTGACCAGTCCCGCAGCGTCTCAAGTCGGCCCTCTGGTACGCCATCGGCCAGATTGTGGATGAAGAGTCTCTCAAGCGCAACCGCAATGCCACGCCCCAGTTCATTGGCGCGTTGACAGAACTTGTTTGGACGCAAATAGGTAAAGATCATTCTTGGTGTTTCCGTGCTTATGACGCTATTACCTGTACCTGTTTTCTTTACAAAGAAACCAAATGACTGACTGGAATGATAGAAAATGTGGCCACAGACCTGGAGACCTTTAGCAACCACGCTGGCCGCAGCACTGTGACCACCGATGACGTGCTGCTGCTCGCGCGTAAGAATCCAGATTTGCATGATATCATGAAGGAGTTTGTCGATCAAGTCAAGGCCGACAAGGAGTCTGCCAAGAAGGGAAAGCGATGAGGCTACGATGGGTTGTGAATATCGGCGTTTTGGCGCAGGAGACAATGCAATGTGCTTCACTCAGCTGAAGAGGGAAATTACTTATTTATTTCCAAACATTGTTTCATTATTCATATCCAGTACCGTCGTTTCCCATGTCAAGGGTATCTATCAAACCGAAAGAAGGAGAAGGAGAAGGAGAAAGAGGAACAAGAAGGGCAAGCTCCCCTCGGTTTCTGACCTTGATGGGGTCCTGTTCCCACCAGCGGAACGGCCTCTACAGATTACTTCAAAGAGGGGCAAGCTCAAGCTCACAGGAAGGCAACCGCAGCGGCGGCCACTATGGGCAGCAGAACCAAAGCCTTGCTGCTGGTTTCGAGAGCAGCCGAGGCAGCGCTGTCCTTGCTGGACCCGGAGCCAGTCTCCTGGGCATCGTGCGCCGCAGCCGTGCGGGTGGACTGCGAGCCCGTCTTGCGGCAGTACTGCACGCCGCTGACCGTGTCCAGGAAGCAGTCCTCGTCCGGCTCGCAGTAGTAGCCCGTAGTGCAGCAGCTGGAGCCCGAGGGCATGCAGCTGATGATGCTGCTGCCCGAACAGCACTGGGTGCCCGACTCGAAACAGGACCAGCCGTTGCCGGCGGCTGCGTTATCACCGAGCGTCAGCATCTTCTTCTCCTTTTGTTACCGCACGGCGTGAAGAGGGACGGCACGTACTGTCGTAGCCGCAGAAGCTATCGCGGGCGTCAAGCGAGGCCATCTTGCCGTTGAGGCTAAAGGTTGCCGCGGCACCGGCCGCAAAGAGAATAGAGACGCCGAGGAACTTCATTGTTCGATGGATTGATTGTGTGTTCGGGAAGCCTTGGCCCTTTGTACCGTATTGTGCTGTATTGTATTGTGGTATATTGGATTGTCTTCTTGATATCGCCTAGATTCCAAGGGAGGCTGTTTCCCAACCCCCCCAAGTGTGCAAGTCCAACTACTTATGTACTCAGAAAGGCTCCTCCTTCATCAGCCCTCCCCCAATCTTCTGTAAAAAAACAACATCACCTCAACCGAAGGGATCAGCCTCGGAAAGGAGCCACTGTTGCGCCATCATTCTATTATTGGCAGGGCAGATATGGAGGTGGCGGTCTAAACTACCAATTTCCTCAGCCGCAGCCACCAGCAAGGACTTTCCCCAAACTATCTCAAACGCCTCTATCTCCACGTGCATGATTGACCACAAACCAACTGGGCAGCCTCGCCAATAGTCACCGCCACGGCGGCAGCGGCATCTCTCATCTCTCGCGCGCTGGCGGATGCTTGTCTCAGGGGGGTGCCCGAAGAAGGCGTAACGCTGGCGGCTGAGAACTGCCCATTGAGCATATCGCTAGGGCTACTTTTCTTTTTCTTCTTTATATTTTTTTTTTTTTCAGCTTGTGGCGTGGCAGGGGGGAGGGGCCTCCAGCGCGGTCTTTGCTTTTTTATCGTTCTTTTGCAATCCAATTGTCGGAATACGAGGAGAGGGAAACTGGAGAATGCATTGCTGCGGGCGCGGGCGTGGGCGCGGAGGAATGGACCGGGGACTAAATCTTGATGTTCGACTCGGGCCCGTACTGCTCCCTGTACTTGGCGAGCATCTCGAGAGTAACGTTGGCGCCGCCGCAGACGACCAGCACCACGTGCTTGCGACTCCATTCCTCGTCCGATAGCGACGCGCCAAGCTGCTGGCGAAGGTCGCCGCGGTAGGCTGTCGCAACGGTGGCTCCGCAGGCCACCTCGACGAGCAGCAGTGCATCATCGGCGAAGCGGACGCAGCTCACGGCGGCGTCGGCGTCGGGGACGACGAGGCTCTTCAGGTTGGGGCTCGAGCTCCACTTCCAGGACTGCTCCGACACGCGCGGAGCTCCCAGCGATGTGGCAATGGATGTGATGCCGGGCAGCGTGATGTGGGACCCGGCCCGGACGCTTGCGTTGAGGCTGTCGGCCCCCGGCGTCTCGACGGCTATCACATGAGGCTTTGTGCCCGACCACGGGACCGACTCAATGCCCTGCATGAGGCCGTTGAGCAGCCCGCCACCGCCCACGCTGCACACAATGGCGTCGATGGGGCCCTCGAGGTCCTCTCTCAGCTCCGGCACAATGGTGGCCGCGCCGTCCCAGATGTGCGGGTGGTCAAAGGGAGGCACGTAAACGCCGTTGGGGTCCTTGCCCAGCAGCTCCCGGCGGAGGTAGCCATCCGCCTCAGCCCAGTTCTTGCCTATCTGGTGGACCTGGGCGCCGAGATCGAGCAGCTTCTTCTTCATAAGAGCTGAGGCAATCATGGGGAGGACAATGGTTGCCGGATGGCCCAGGGATAGCGCCGCTGTTGCACAGGCGAGCCCAGCGTTGCCACCCGAGGAGCAGTAGAAGTGGACAGGGCCCGAGGTCGCCGCCGCAGCTCGTGTCATGAGGTTGCCGATGCCCCGGGACTTGAATGAGCCCGAAGGCTGCAGGTTCTCAAGCTTGAGGTGGATATTGCTGCGTCTTGCGTTAGCCCCCAATGCTCAGGGTCACTGAGTGTTTGCCAAATGGCAAAGTGCTTACCAGCCTGCAACTTTGGACAATTGGGGACTGTAGACGCACGGCGTCTTGATCCAAGGGAGCTTGCTCTTTTCATTAAGAGAACCCATGATGAAAAACTGATGTTGATATTACAATGAACAAGGGGTTGAGGAGACGGAGGAGGACCCAACGAGACAAGGACAGCTGTGTTCAAGATATATATATGTAAGCTGGTGGCCGAGGAATTTGGAATCTGCTAGAGCATCTCACCTTGGTTGACTGGCGTTGATTCTTATAACAGTATCCACATGCGGAAGGCTCCGAGTCGATATCCGATGTTGTCTCCAGCCAGTTGTGGTACAAGCCGATCTTAAGTGTGTGGTTGCTTCAGACCCACGCTGCGGCAAAGATGGTGGGGAGAAGATGACGGGTAAGGCCGGGAGGCGAAAAAAAAAGGAGAAGAAACTAAAGGAGAAGGTCAAAAGACGCACACCCCTGTTTGTCTATTCTAGACGCTGATAGAAGCCTCTGGTTGTTGTGTCGGTGTGCGCAACTCGAGACGTCAAAGCCAGTGTCAATGCGGACGAAGCATTGGTCAGAAGAGAGAGAAAAAGACTCAATTAGCCGCGCCTTTGCAGTGGAGCATACTCCAGTCATGTCGACACAAGGGCGCGATAACACATTCTACGCATTTCCTCAACTGCACAATGTTTTGTGAATCAATTGCAACATGGCTTCAAACTGCATGTCTCTGTGGCTTTCAACAACTCACCCGCACGCACATTGTTTCGCCCGCAATGCATTCATCTTGACCGGCCATGACTAAAAGGCTAGTTCCACGCCTTTAGTAGCCCAGGTGACGTTTGCCACAAAAACTGACACCGGAGCGCACTGGCGAAAGCACTCCTCTTTCCATACTTCGTATCAGGGGATAAGCTGATCACTTGGACCTCGCCGACTGATGTCGGTTCGGGATGCTCAATCCAATCGGGTCAAGAAGCCATGCGCAAGCCCGGCATACAAGTCTAACCCCCTCCCCATGGTGCGTTTGGTCTAGATGCAAAGCTTTGAGGGATACATATGCATGCGGCTCATGGTGTTGAGGAGCCATAGTCAGAAGGCAAACGACCCATGACCATACGGCAATTAAAAGATACTTATAGGGTAATCGAATGGTGTTTATAGGGTAATGACTTTGTGTTGATGCGGGGTTCCCGCAAACCCTCCTCCGTCGGCCGGCGCTAGGCATGGAGATGGTTCTTTTCGTGGATGGCCATGTGCCGGGTTGTTAGCCTGAGACGGCTATCCATGGCTTCATATCTCTGCTGCAACGATGCTGTTTGGCCGACGACGAGAATTTGAGATGCATGATGGTGTGTTGGATGGAGTTGATGCCGTCTCTATGCGCTTGGCTTGCTCTGCCCAGAGTCGCAGGGCAAAAGTCTGACATTATCAGCGTTTTCCCTCAACTTGATCTCCCAAATACCTTCAAAGAGGAGATTGAGTAAGTAAGAAAAGGAAAAGATTCTTGCATTCCATATAATACACCAAACAATCTTCGTTCCTTATCTAATAAACTCTTGGTCAAGTTGCCGAGTTGGTAGATTGCAAGTGTGTTTAGTTGACCCTGAACACATTGTAATGTGCCGTCACTTTTTTTTGGTCTCGTGATCGTCCATTTAACCTCACTGCATAACACGTTGCCCCGAACAATGATGAATGGACTCTTTTTTTAGCAGCTAAAGACATATATATCTCTGATAATGGAACCTCAGCGACGGAAAACGGACCTTAGAATTCTTGTGTTTAAATCTTGCGTGACAGTGTGATGTATTTTCTATTGCCTAGCTCATAGCTCATGCCCCCCCACCCCCCCTCCTCCATGTTCGCACATGAATAAAACCAGTCCAGATTCAACTTTATTTTCTAGTCCGTGTCGACAAATATTCTTTTATATATTATCAGGCTGATGCATCTGCCTTGATTATGGACTCATACTTTTCTGTACCCGCTTGCCTGGGACTGGTTCGAGCTGTCCCAAGGGAGAAACACCTAACAATACACCACGGCGTAGAGCCATGTCAACTAAATAAGTGGAACTATATTCGTTTCGAGTCGTTCCTTTGGCCGTGTCTGATTCATTCCCCCAGTGGACGTTTTCGATCCGCTACGCAGTTGATATCTTGACCTTTTCTGCTTCGAGCGTCTCCGTGTCCACAATCACCAATTCCCTCGTCTCTGAAAACGATGGTACAGAGATGAGCCTTACTGATTGACCGTCGGGACCGTGGATCACATTGGTCGCAAAACTAGGTTGGCATCCCACAAAGTACAAGTGAGGGCAAGTCCTCATGACGAATGGGTCATCGTCCTGGAATGGATAGCTCCCTGGGCTTCGCGTTAGCATGTCTCAGACAGATTTAGAACGCAACGAGAACTTACACAGCGTATCAGGAGCAGTTGGAGCACTGCACCGCCAGCGGCACATGGCCTCCATCATGCCAATGCGATCATCGTTATCGATGTACTTGAAGACATCGTCAAGATTTTGACCACCAGTCCCTAGCACCCTCCATCCTTCTACTTCACCTTCCCAAGGGTTGGTGACAGGATCAAGCCAGCCAACCTTGCTGGCAGGAGCCGATGGATCCTTGGTATATGCTCTTGCGGTGGGGAACATGGCTGGGTGAATGGGTTGCTGGGGGTAGCTGGCGTTGGCCGGGTCCCGGACACCAGGGAGGAGGGTAACAGGGATTGAGGGGAGAAGTTCGTTGAGGAAGCCATCAAAGAGCTGCGAGGGGAGAGGGTTGTAGGAGCTGGCGTCATAACCGTACTTTTTGTGCGCCTTCTTTTCATCGGAAGCTGTAGTTGTGGTGTCGGGTTTTCGATCAGTCGTGGAGATGGAATTGCCAGCGATGATAAGTCGGCTAATTTGTGAGATTTCTGACTGGACATCGGGACTGAGTGCCTCGCCGAGCAGATACTCGAGGAGGAGGTCGAGATCGAGAGCATGGGAGGCATCATCGTCAGAGAAGGACAGGCCAGATACTATAGCAATCTTCTTGCCGCCAGATTTGGCAGGGGCATCTGCCATATCTTCGTCTTCGTGCTTGGCCTCCTTTTTGGCAGTTCCATTGGGTTTTGAGAGGCTCCAGCGCTCGGGCTGGGGACACAAGTCTGGGAATTTCACATCTATGACCTCCAGCTCGCCGTTGGCATTCTCAGTGCCCATGGCCGCAATAATACACCCGGTCACAAGGTGGATGGATTTGAGGATATCTCCGACCAAGCGGATGCGACCAGATTCATCCTCGAGCATGATCTGGCCTGAATCGTCGTCGGAAAAGTACTTGGGCATCGATATCGGAGCAGAAATCCAGCGCTAAAGGAGTTTGTTGGTCAGCTTGCCAGTTCAGACACATGGGTTATTCCGCTGAGGTTTCTCACGTCCTTTGACACATCCTCCAGCAAGCTTGGCTTGAGGGGCATGTCCATGTATACCGTTCCCGTAACCCAGCACAGTTCGCCCTGGCGCACATCCAACACACGCTCAACCCGCTTGGCTGCCTCGCCAGCGATGACGGTGTCCTTCCAGGACGCATGAGCAACTTCGTCTACAGCAGGCTTGATCTTTGTGAGGCGCAAAAAGTACATGTCGCCGAATTGCTGCTGATAGGATCGTTTCTTTTCGAGATCAAACGTGTGAAGCGGCTTGTACGACGAGGAGGCGCGGGGGGGTGCCTGAGAGGCGGCATCGCTGGCTCGCTGGGTGAGATGGAGTCATGGCGGCTGGGCGCAAAAGCAACTTACGAAGGTTTCTGGAGAAGACTCGAGCTGACATCTTCGAGGGCGACCATTGTGACGGCAGCGATTGAGTAGGTGAATGTGTGGGGTCGAAGCCTCGAAAGCCGTCGTTTGGTTGACTCCAGCTTTTTTGATGGGAAACGCGCACTGAGCTTGGCCCGCGTCGCACGCGAAATTCTGGCGTAGAGTGGCTGGAAGTCGGCGTGCTAAGGACCGACCCTCCGACTGCAGTGCTGTCAGTACGACCAGGCGGGTTGGCACAGTGGGATAGCACGGCGATTTACAGGGGACTTCTTGATTTTTCCAGTGGATGACGTGCTAGGATTCCGCGGATACCGACTCCCAGAAACCCAGGTAACTCAATGGCAATTCACCAAATAGCGAATAAATAAATACACGTAGACCCGAAGCTAGTGCGTATAGGTGTGTTTATTTACTCTGCCCTTTGATAATCCATATGTTCTATTGTATTTACTGACACTCTTTATAGAGCGGTGCATGGTAAATACAGCACAGGTATGCAGTGGTGGGGTCGATCCAACTGCCCCGCCATCAACTTCAATGACCGCTTCCTGTCTTGAGGGAAAATTTGGTAGGCCGCCTGTTTTTCTCGTCCCAAAAACTATTAAAGATATAATTACATACCACCTTCCATGTAAACCGTGCTCTCTTTCACTTGTCCTTCTCTCGAATTTGTGCTAATATTAAACTTAGTTGTCAGTTTGAAAGCCGCAAAGCAACAGGACGCCACTTGAGTTTTGTCACTTGAACCACCGTATTCCTTTATTCACAATGGCTCCCAGCAAACCCCCAACTGTCCAGGCCAAGAACCTTTCGTACACGTTCCCGGACTGCTCTACCGGCATTCGCAACATCAGTCTTGATCTCCCTCCGCGATCCCGAACTCTCCTTATCGGCGCCAACGGAGCTGGCAAGACTACCCTTCTCCGTCTCCTGGCTGGCAAGCGTCTCGCACCAAGCGACACTATTGCCATCTGCGGCGTCGATCCTTTCAAGGAGGGCCTGGAGGGAGTCACCTACCTCGGCCTTGAGTGGGTTCTGAACCCCATCGTCCGCACTGACATTGGCGTCAACGAGCTGCTCCGCTCCGTCGGCGGTGATGCCTACCCTGACCGCCGCGACGAGCTCGTCTCCATGCTTGACATCGACACAAACTGGCGCATGCATGCTGTCTCCGACGGCGAGCGACGCCGTGTCCAGCTCGCCATGGGCCTCCTGCGACCTTGGACTGTCCTGCTCCTCGATGAGATCACCGTCGACCTCGATGTCTTGAGCCGTGCTGAGTTTCTCGGCTGGCTGAAGAATGAGACGGAGATTCGCGAGTGCACCATTGTCTACGCCACGCACATCCTGGACAACCTCGCTGGCTGGCCCACTCACCTCGTTCACATGCACCTGGGCACCGTCAAGGAGTGGGACGAGGCCGACAAGATGCTCGCCACAATCGACAGCACCGTGGGCGCCTCGGGCAACAGCCGCCTCGGCGAACTTGTCCTCACCTGGCTTCGGGATGATTTGAAAGCCCGCGGCCCCCGTGGCCAGGTGAACCGAGCCCCCGAGGGCAAAACCTACGGCTTCGGAGGCATCCAGGTCGGTGGCTATGGCGACGAATCGAAGCAGCGCGAGGCTTAGGGGGGGGAGCCACGCTCTGACCGTGGAAGGTTTCTTAACAACACCTTCACCACCGCGGAATAATGTCCCAAGGCTCTAATCGTGCGCTTTTCATATATGCAATCATGCTTACGGTCTAAAAACGAGGCGGCACTCAACTGCAATTTTCTGTTTGGTAAACTTTTGGCGTTCATTTTGGCGGGGGACAGGACTCAACTCTGGGCTCTGCGGCGTTTGATCCGTTTCAACACTACACGTCATGGCAAAAAAAGAAGTCTTGCCGACGGCCTCATCTATGGTTTGACAATTTCTTTCATGTTTATATATACACTTTTGATACCCTGTATTTCAACCAAGGGGACAAAGACTCGGTCCACTTCAACTAGACAAGTCCAAAATAAATGGCTGTTATTTCACATCCCGACCCGCGTTGCGTTGCGTGAATAAATCAATCCATGAGAGGTTTACTGAAGTGAACTGCGTCGAGAGTCATTGCCTTCCATGAGATTTCTCACCAGCTTCATGGTATTCTTCAACAGCTCCGTAATCCCCGGAAGATCGTGAGCGCTGAGTGTTGCCAGGACGCCCACACGGTAGTCTGTCCATGATAGAGTTACCCCGCCGGAGGTAGATAGGCGTGTGAGACTGTTTTGGGTTACTGGTCCTGCATGTCGAGTTCTCAGTGGCTGGTCCCTATTCACTGCAGCGTCCTCCAGCTCCCGCACAATCTTGATACTTTGGAGACACAGCACGTGGGAGTGCGAGAGCCCAAACAGTGATTCCAGCGTGAATGTCTTGTCTACGGATGTGACATAGCTGGCGAGGACGGGAACAAGTTTCCGCGGGGCCATGCAGCCCAGTGCGTTCGTGTCATTATTGCTAAACGCCCGTCCCCGCCAGAAACAGTTGCAGATGTCCATGAGAAAGCCGTTGTAGAGATCAATGTACGACCTATTGTACGTTCCGGTATCAATACGATTGCTTCCGTTGTTTCGCGCCCTCGTTTGCATTGCTATATCAAAGCCTTTCCTGTAGGAGGCGAGTATGCAGCAGAGGCGCGAGACAATGGCAAGGGAGCTGCTGAAGAGGAGGGTATAGACGAGCGTAGAGGGTGGCAGTTCTATGCGAATGTAGTGCTTCAGATTGTCGTGGGACACGAGGCGGACATTCTGCTCGTAAAACTCGAGGATGGCTGAGTGTGTCGAGACTGTTGGGGAGGTTTGGGTGAGGGTGTGAGTAAGAGAATTGACGTGGCCAATCAGAGCAGAGACGATGGTGCTGGCATTTTCAGGGACTGCATCGGTAGAGTGCAGGACAACAGTCCAATGATGAAGCAGGCTTTTGTAGAAGAAGAGGAGAGCTAATTGAGACTCTGGCGTGTCATCCAAGGTGGCGTTCTCAAGGGGTTGAAATATATGCTGATAGAGCTCTGGGCCGAGTTAGCAAATCCGACATCGAGGAGGGCAGATACTTACCGTCAAAATTATGAAAGGGGGCATATGACAAAACATCAAACACAACATCGCGGCGGCCAGATCCGTTCCACAGAGGGAGAAAACAGGCAAAGAAGTTTAACAAGAGGGGAGGTAATGTCTGAGGGTCGTTAGCGATAGTTTGGTTTTTGGTGTTATAATCAACACTTACCTTGGTTGATGCCACATAGTCCTTGAGAATGTCCAGCACATCAAAGAGCATGCCTTCGTCAGCCTCTCCATCAATAACATCCTGGAGAACTGAGTTCAACCAATTAGCCACCCGCTGATCTGAATCGTCACTCGGTCGCAGTAGAAGCAACTTTTGTAGCAAAGGATCAGCAAGTACAGCAACAAGTTGGTTGGGCAGCTCGATCTTTTCGAGATTCTGAACGAAACCAGCCGTGTTTTCGATTTCTTCAAGGGTAACCGAATTCTGCACGGATTAGATAGACACATTGAAACGTTGAAGCCACTGACCTCATTCACGTGTGACGTATGAACAAGCGGTACGATCTTGTTCCGCTGTGATCTTGTGATTGGGCGATGAACCCTAAAGCCGTCTCGTGGCCTTGAAAGATTATCTCGAGACTCTTGCTGATGCGCGTCTTGAATCTCATCCAATCTCTGGCGCCATGATAAGTCCGGGTGCTTGAATGCAGATGCTTTACCTCGAACGGCTTCCCCAACGATAACTTCTGGATAGTAATCCTTAAACACCCGGAGCAAGCCGAGCAAGCCAGGATCATTCCCTGTTTGCCTTGATAAACCCAATCTATTGTCTGTAAGCGCATTTTGAAACACAAAATGTCCACTCTAGGTGTGGCAAATCGTACAATGCTTGTATTCTAAATGGCCGAACGTGTTTTCGGCGAGTGATGAGAGCGAGGAGGTGAGTGAGATGTGGTCTGAAGCGGTGTTAGCTACCTGGCTTGGTGAAATTGCCTGCTCGGTACGTGCCGTGTTGCCGAAGTATCTAGTAGATTGAATAAAACTGGATAGGCTTGTGAGAGAACCTGTGGAGATTCGATGGCATGATACACCATAATGAGCCATTTCAGCAGTGCTGCCTGAATGGGCAATGAAGGCTTCATCTTGCCATGGCCTAGGCAAGAAATGATTCGAAGAATGACATCGCGAGATAACGGAGCAGCAGGATAGAGGTTCCTGAGGATAGCTGACAAACTAGCTTGGTCCAGCTGACTTGGCTTTGTGATGAGGTTGATCAAGTCATCGAGGGTGTCGGGGAGTACGCCCCATTCATAAATGAGCGAGGTGAGGTTGCCGACTGTGGGCTTCACATTTGAGGCACGGTTTTTGGCCGGAATCTTGGATGCTGTTTGGCCATTTTAGCAACTAGTGCGCAAGAGACGGCGAGGCGATGGTTGAGCTACCTTTAATAACATCGCTGGCAAGAAGGCGAATTTCATCATGAGCCGGAGCCATGATGCTCCCACATGTAGGAGTCTCGTGCGGCCGTGAGGGGGCAGAACAGCGATTGACAGAGGCCAATACGAATGAGCTAGGGTTAGACTAGACAAAACATCAACACACCCGTAGCTTCCTTGCCGAGAGAACTGAACAACGGCGCCGACGGATCGGAGGTCAAGCTCGGCGCGGGCATGAATGAGTGGGACATGCCGAACGCGTCTCGCGGAGCCAGGACGCGTCGCTCGGCGCTGGTTGGTGTTGCTGCCCCTCCACTAGCCCCGGGTGCAAGGTCTGGAGGCTGCCTTCTCATGCTGGGTACCTACCTTAGGCACAGACTGTTGGCACGTCCCCTCCCCACCGGAGGCCGGGATCCACTGCGGGCACCCGCTGCAACATCACTAAACCCACTGAAGCTTTCTCCATTGATGGTCTGGTCTGTGAAGGGAGAAGGTCTAATTCAACGTCAACTTGCGATTGTCGGCTTCTAGAAGCGAATCCGTCGAGTCCTCTCAGATCGGGTTGCTAGTTGGTGACTCGGGAGAGCCAAGCTAGGCGCAGTGTAAACTCCACATGTCCGCATTGACCCTGGCAGGCGCCGGCTAGAAAACCTATCTGTGGAGATGGCTGATGCTAACATCGTGTCCTCGTCGTCATTGACAAATTCTATCAGCTGCATCTCACGCAAAGCGGTAGAAGACTGCACCGTTCAGGAAACTGCCGCACCAGGCTCGATAGTCGCACTGTTAGTTAAAGAAAAGAAGAAAACATGCGCGTTATTGTCAATTGCGTGCGGCTGTTCCACGCACCTAAAAGAAGCCTACGTTGTCTCTTTTCTCCGCCTCGTACTTGATGCCGTCCATGCCCTCGAGGAAAGTGCAGTGTTGCGCTGTGCACTGGCCTCTGTTTCCTCTTACCCCGAGCCGCGCCATACCATCTGACTCGGTCGTATTGTGCAACATCGCAAGCCCCCAAATGCACGAGTGTGCGTGTGTGACCAACCGCGATGCCCAACAAGTCGCATGACTTGCTTGGTTCTGCTGCTCCCTTCACTCGGTCGCATCACAACAAGACACACATACACAAAAAGTCCCCAGGGCCCCTACGACGTTGACCTCTCAGCATGCCTGCCGCGGAACCCTCATCCTGGTCAGTTCAGACTCACCACAACCGACCCTCGTGAAGGGAAAGCACGGTGCCCGAGAAGAACAGATCCTTCTTGACTCGGACTGGCGGCCTGTGGATGTTTTTGCAAGGGTGGAGAAGACGCACATCTTCGGGCTGGCTGCTCAGGGCACCAGGCGGCTCGAAGCGCCGCATCCGACCGCAATGCATTGCTTGACCGAGCAGCCTTGCGTCAGCCCTGAGCTGGGTGCAATTCCTGCAGGCCACAGCTTCAATTGAAAAGGGAAAAAAAAGAAGGAAAAAAAAGACGAGGTCACACCTACCTGCAATTCATTTCGTCAACATGTGTGCGATTGCCATCCAGGGGTTGTTCCAGGCCTAGTGTTGGCGGATCCCCTGCTGCGCCTGTGGTCCAGCTCACGCTTCCTTGCCAATCAATGGCTTGCCGCCTTGCCTGCCGACCTGCTTGTGTAACCCTCGGTCAACTCACACAGGAGGAAACTCCAGTACCTCGCTCTCGGATAACCGTATTAGAATCAAGAAAGGCCCTCATGCTGCATCCGAGCCACAACCGACCGCCACCGTGTCCGTGTACTGGTACCAGCATCCTTGCTCACCCCCAGCAACTTCAGGTTCACCGTACCCCGGGTGCATCGCAGCAGCGGCTGATGCTGATGCCAATCGTTGCTGGACACTTCGTCCCATCTACCCCCACCCTCTAACCTATTCCTACCCTTTTCGTGTATCTGGGCTGGGCAAAATCACGGGGACACCCCAGACTACGCCATCCAAGACGAGCCGTTGTCGTCACATACCCAGGACTCCCAATTCGCAGACCGCCTACCCGCCTGGTCGATTGCATTTTATCTACCAGCAATCTGTCCCTCGCTCCCGCTTTAGCCTGCTCTCGTCTCTTGAGGTGGGCTTGGTCGTTGATGAGGCTTGCCGCTACACGCTAGCCGCAGCGCCAGTTTTCAGAATCCCACAAATCGACAAACTTGCGCCCGATAGGAAACCAGTCGCCGTGTCCTTGAGACAGCCTCAGCCCCGTCATCAGCAAACAGAAACGTCTAATCGGTTCGTCTCTCAAGCTGAAGGGTTGGGCACGCCTGGCAACAAACACTGCCGCCCGCCCGGAAGCCCTTCGGTTGAATTCGTTTCAACTGCATTTGAAATCTCATACCGGCCATGTGAGGTCTCCCACTAGGACCACCAACACAACTACAGACTATGTCGAGTGATCAGCTCAACGTGGCCAAAGCCTCGCCAGCAACTCTGCTGTGGGACTCGCAAGACACGGTACCCTTGAGCCATATCTTGAACGATGGGGACTTGATCATTCTTTTAACACCCGCCATTGTCCCCTTGAACCCAGCAGCAGCCAAAACAGCCGACCCCTTTGAACCACTCGGCAGGGCCTTGGCTCGAGCGCACCCTTGGATCCGCCATGTCCCATACATCAAGGATCGCGGCATTACCGGTGTCCATGTGGCATTCATAAAAAAGGCCAGAGTAGTCATCTTCGTCATGGCCGGGATTTCATTAGTGCCGGAAGGATGTAGTCAACTCGAGCTTGCTGATATGGTTAAAGAAGTGTGCGAGGAGCGCCCGATGGTAACGGTGGCTTGTTGCAAACTTCCCGATCAGGACCTTCAAGATCTTCAAGAGTTCGGTATTCAGGCCATGCTGGAATCCGCCGGATACTCTGCAAATGACCTGGAAACCGTGGCTTCCATTTTGATGAACGAGCAAGCGGAGCCGCCAGAGGCAGCAAACTCAGCTACGACTCCCGCGAACAGCTTTCCTCCACCACAAGTCTGGCCTATCCAGCTTTGGAACTACGAGCTTGATCTCGGCGAGATCCATAACCTGTGGCAAGCTTGTCTCCCGGCCCGATTTCACCTAACTCGGTCTGCGCTCGGGACACTTTTAAAGCGAGACGGCTACGCTATGCATCATGTGGTTCGGCACCCATCGGATGGTACTATTATTGGATTCTGTGCAACTTTCACCACATTCGCAGACAGCAGCGGGGATCGGCTCATTGGGTCCATCGCGCTCATCATTGTTCGGGAGGACTATCGAAATCAAGGAATCGGGCGGACACTCCATGATGAAAGCTTGAGCAAACTGAGCAAAATTCGCGGGGTCGGGCGGATCCAGATTGGAAGCACGTTTCCAAGATTATTGTATGGGCTACCTGCTCCGGTCAGCAACCCAAAATGGTTTGAGAATCGTGGATGGGCAGTCGGCGAGGTGGGCCCCGGGAGAGGGAGGCCTGTGTCTGACTGGTTCTTGCGATTTGCAGACTCCCCGATACCAACTCTTGCCTCGGCGGGGTTGACATTCAGGACATGCACTATCACTGATGCAGCACAGGTCATCGACATGGCGAGCAGAGAGTCAGAGAGAAAACTGTGCTTTGGGTGGTATGATCAATATGCTAGGACGGTGGACAGTTGTCACATGGGAGATATCATTATTGGATTCGAGGGAGAGAATCTGGTGGCAGCGGCCATTACCTATCTACCAAACAGTGGTAGCCCATGTGCGACAGACATTCCATGGGCCGCCGCAATTGGCCAAGGTATTGGGGGAGTGTCTTGCATCTGCATCAAAGGTGAGGCATTTTGCAAAGAAAGGAGTTGTGAGTCTAACCCTGTCTTAGATGATGACCCCGATATGGTAAATCGCCGGGCCGCCGTCACTACGAGGTTGTTGCAGTCATGCCGTCAATCTTTGAGTGACAGGGGGATGGTTGGGATCTTTGTAGATGGAATCAGATCGGACGAGAACACGTTCGCATCTCTTGGTAGGCCCGCCAGTCTCCCTTCCTTTGGAGCTCCACTAATTATCTCGGTCGCTATAGGATATTCCAAGTGGGCAGATTACAGAGAAGTCTGGCGCAAGGTGTGAACAACAAAAAGCAGAACCAATTGGTTACCGCAATATTTATTTTTATCGCATTACGAGGCAAGCAGCAATTGGCACCATCTCCATCTGGGGATTTGGGGCCATGGCCCGCGACGGCGGAGCATCCTGCCTTAAAAGTCAATCTCATGTTTTCGCAGACAACCAGGTGGCTGGCTGTCACATTCGACGCGTAGCGCAAACTCGTGTGTATGAATTGTCCGCGGACACTTCAAAACCCCGAGCATTTCCAATAACTGGCCACCACGTCTAAAAAAAAAAAATCCTGCAAGATTGTTCGAACCTTCTCGGTGCGCATTGGTCGATCAAAAGAATTGTGACGACCTGGCCGTTCCGCGACCATTGAAGTCATTCTGCTGATCAGACGTGGATGCCAGGGAGCAGGTACCTGATAAAGTCAGCGTATACCCTGCATATTTGAACACCGCTTTCGGTTCTGATCAACCCGCGTCACATTTTGCTCCCAATCAAACTTGACCCCGGATCTTGCTCGGCTCACATCCGTTTCGCTTAGGACTATCCTGCCATTCTAGCGTGGACGGGATGCACTATCTCACCGAGTCTTCCGCTGGACTTAGATGTCCCAGCTTCTAAATAAAGCCGCATGGAGCATGGCCATATCCTGGAGTTTGTGTGTGCGCGCGCGCGTGTGTTGGTGGGATGATCTGTATGCTAACTGGGCGGTCATCGGTTGCAACGAAGCATGGCTGACAACTAGTTGGGATGCGATGAGACCCCGGCGAGGTGTCTCTTTTCGACAGATCGCCACGGCGATGGCCCATTCGGCCTAGGTGTGGCGAGAGAGGTGCGGCTTCTACGCAACTATCATGCGAGCGTCGAATGGGTTTTTGATGCTGTGTCACCAGCAAGCCTCATTTTCAAGCACGGAAGCAGTTGGAGAGAAGATGGCTGGCTGGGTTGGATAACAGGCGATACCATAGAAGTGTGAAGTGACGAGTGAACAACGGTTTATCAGCGACTCCACATTTCCAATGACTACTGGTATGGATTCGCGGAAGGATTGGTCTAGTTGGGCTTGACGCAATGCGGCTTTAGGAACACAAGCATAACTGGCTAGAGTGAGGGGGCGCACTTGGCCATGTAGGGCCACCGGGATTTGGCTACAATGATTTATTTCACGGGAGATTGAGCCAACTCGGTCAGGGGCTGAAAGGGTATCTCGAAGCGCATGCATCGTTACTATTTACCCTACCCGGTTGAAGTACGTACTGGCTAGCGGCGTCCTAAGGTAAAGGGTGCATTCACAACATGGGAGGAGTGGGGTCGCGACGTAACCCGCTGAGCAACAGTTGGCTTTGAAACCGCCCTGGGACTTTTCTTTTCTTTTTGGTGTAAGCGGGCTAATAGGACACAAGTCCTCGCATCAAAGGGGACAGATTCCCGCCACCCGCCTCGGCTGCGCCAGATGCGGATGACGGCGAGGCTCAGCAGCCGAAGCCAACGTTTGCCGGACAGGGTTGGCCGCTGGCCACTTGTTCCCCTGCCCAGATGCACTCAGTATTTCACGTATCGGCGTTGTGCCTCGCAACGAAGGACGGAGACAGTCGCGTCGCCAGTGGCCGCATTTCTTTATGCCTCAACCTAGGAACAAAAGCCGGCTTAGCATTGGCTGAATCCAACACCCAAGCCAGATGCAATGCCAACCGAGTAGTATCGGGCAGGAGGCGATCTGCCCCTGTCTCCCCTTCTCTCGGGGAAATCTCTTACGCAACCTCTCATGCGGGCCAACCCTCCGATTGGGATTTTGTGTTACCGTGTGACCTTTTGACTGGCTGAAGTGTCAAAAATTTTTCACTGTGCAGCTGGACAGAAAGGTCAGACCCCGGTGGATTCCGCAGACGCCTCACCCCGGTTGTGTAACCATGGTCATTGACGCCCGGGCGCTATGGCGGGGTCGACCTGCAGCTTACCATTTTCCAGTGGTGCATCGTGGTTGCTATGGGCAGTGTCCCAATCAATGGCCATGCGATTCCTGCGTAAATCTTCCTGCAGCTGGCAGCATGACAGTCCATAGATAGCCCCCCATGCCATATTTCCACTTCCGGCCAAGTCTTGTACAATCTATTTCCCAACCTAAGTCTCACAATGCTTGAAACTTGGAAAAGTCAGAACGAATTCATCCACAAC
>VTGD01000089.1:166110-217129 GCA_013406985.1 Calonectria crousiana
CCCCCCCTTATCCCTGAGGTTTCAATCAGCGCGCAGTTGTGTGATGTACACCCTCGAACCAGCCTGACATATTGCGGGGGCGCAAACATAAAAGCCATGTCGTTTGACCTGCCTTTTCCAGCCAGCGCCTTGGGCTTTACTTGGATTTATAGAGGCGGCTTATGTGAATCAACCATGCATATCTGCAATGCACACAGATCACCTTCCCACCCATCACACGATGTGAGACATGGTTGAAAAAAAAAAAGAAACCTGACAAGTTGGGCCATCGGGAATCAATGTGCGAAAGCGTGTTTGTTGGGTCGGTGTGAACCATTCAACTCTAAGAAAAACTCTAGCACAACGTAGCTCGAACCAACTACTTGCGAGTTTCGGATCAGCGTTTCAAGTACTAGCAAACAAGCACAGCCGAACAACTCATCAAGATCGTGGGGGCCGTGAACCGAGGCTACTGGGACCATGGAGGATCAAGGAGAAAGGCTGCAGCCACAACCATTTAGAACTAGCCTGCTGCAGTAATTGCACTTGTCGTGAGACCTTATTGGGCATCTCTCTGTGCTCAGCATACACGGATGGTCAGCTCCACACACAAAGGCAAACATTTGGCTCATCGACAGCCAAGACACGCAAGCTGGAACTAACATATGGGTTGGATGGTCTCCGTGTTCAAGGCCATGACATGAGTAATTGACAGGTTGTAATTGAAAAATTGTGAGAAGCGATAACTGGGAGTCCCGGGGGTTAGATAAATAAGATCAATGACAACTGCAGTTCCTGGTTGCACTCAACTCGTGTAACCCACGATTCCACCGGATATGGACATGACGCAGTCAGCAAGCCCATGTTCTGCCCACCATCTCTCCGCTGCGGGCCAACCCAGACCCACGACGCTATTCAAACAAATCAAATGGTTGGCGTGACGGCTGCAGGTGCGTGTGGCAGTCGCCGCCAGAGTGGTGCAAATCGGATGGGCCATGGACATCACGCACTAGGGTAGTAGAAAAACGACTGTTGTTTTGCATATTATATTGTTTGCTTTTTCTTTTGTCCCGTCCTATAAGTTGGAGGTGGGCTGGTCGTAGGGCGAAGTACTGGTACAACCAGACGACTCGTCGTGTTACACTGAAGTCCAGCTTTTGCCAAGACTTGGATGATGAGGTTGCATTCAAATAAGAAAAAAAAAAGCCGTGTCAACATGACAGGTCTGATGTCATTTACGCCAGGGCTCAGCCTTTGTGCTGCTTGTCTCTCACTTGCCTGACCCAGGCAAGCTGAGCCAGTGCGACAAACAAATCAGAGACAGAATAGAGGGGGGGGAAGGAGGGCAAGAACGCAAATGTAAACGCTCACAGGCGGGGGGAAATCGATTGCGAGGTCGCCGGTCTTCAATGTGTTGTGTTGAGCCAGCTTGCACCGTTTGCACAACGGGGATAACAAGAGCAAATTGTGCAAATCTTCAATAACACCAGAGCATCAAGGGTATCCGCAGCAAAACAGAGATAAGGCCCCCGAAAAGTCAAAGGCGTTCGGTGGCGCTAGATGACAGATCTGATGAGTGATGAAAGCAAACAAGCAAGCATAAATAATGAAAAAAAATAGCCTCCCAAAACATGAACTTTTTGTTTCCGTTGGTCCCATATATAGACGCCTCCCGACAATATTGTAGCACATCACTTTCATTATACAAACATTCACCTTCCGTCTTTCTTTCCTCCGTTTCGTAGTCTCATAATTCAGAAGTATGTAATCTGGTCAAGCCCATCGCGAGAAATCGACCGATTCGACCAGTGAGTCCAATCCGGGTGTGGTTCCAATCTCTGTTTCATTTGTTGTAGTTGAAGTAGAAATCGTAGAAGATCTATGAGACGTTTGTTCGCTTGTGCTTGTGAAGAATGTTGCTACGCTTGACCGGCGAAGGCTGCTAGGGAAGCTGTCTCGCACGGTACTGCTTGGCCTTGAGGACTCTCCTGTTTGTTGCTGAGCGAGACCACTCAGGGACGATGCCTGAGAAGCAGAAGGCGTTAAGTTTCCTGGCTTGGGCGCATATCTCTCTCGGAGTTGTTTGATGGCCCTCAGTCGGCTTAGCCAAGAACTGACATGCTCGCCGCCCTCGCGGTTGGCCCAAACAGAGGAGAACACGGATGCATTGAGTGCAATAAGGCGTATCAAGCTGGGTAGGGCCTTGAGCGATACCATTTTGGTCTCAGAAGCTGGCGATATTTCGGGGAACCCAGGTTTGCTCATGACTTGAACTCGGTAAAACGGCTGCCCACCCCCCAAAGGCGAGTCTCGTGTTGCGATAAACGAAGCTCGAGATGCTGGTGTAATGACAATGTAGACATAGTTGAAATCGCCTGGGAATGTATCAAATTTGAATGGCAAACCTGAATCATTGAAGACGATGTTCACGAAGTCATTGCCGATGTGACGCTTTTTGAGGGTGCAGCGAGGATCATGATCCAGATTCGTAGGCATCTGCGTTGTGACATGGAACACAACCTCAGTAACCCTATCTCGCCAACAGAACGTGTATTGACCATCCGAGTCAAACTCGCGGTCCAGGCCATGAGTATTGAATGTGGCACCTTTCAACTTCGTCAGGGTTCCCAAATTGTTTAGGAATGTGACATAGTCGCTGCTGCCGGACACGTTGGCAAGAATCTCCACTTCATCCGTCTGGCCCTCTCCAATGTAAATGACACCAACTTTATGGCCATCAACAGTGGAGCTGCGATCAAAGACTCGGATGGATCTATCGACAGCCTCTTCGTCGGGCAAAGGGATAGGGCGCGCAGGCTCCGTTGCCTGCGGGAAGGAGGAGAGCAAGCGGACCAATAGATGACTTGGCAGTATCGTGTTGGTTGACATCTGCCCCTCCCTTGAAATATCCACATAGTTTGGAGCTTGGTGTGGCGGGGGTGGACTGAAGCTTTCTCGGATCGTATATACCGATGTTCCTGATGGCTGTCGTTTGATTATTTGGGCCCAGCCGGTGTTCGTGGCCTGCATAACTGTCACGATGCTGTGCCCAATGATCCAGCGTTTTGTAACAATCTCTCCAAACCGTGCCTCGGTGAAATGGGGATCCTCGGAGGACTCATCAACATCAGCGTAGGTAACCCGTTGCATAAAGTCAACAGACGTAAGTGCTTGCTCATTATCTGCCTGGCCCTCGTCGCCATCATTGAGCAGGTTCCGTATGATCCACCCGACCAGGCTCGCCCGGTCAGGTAGCTTCAGAGCCAAAAACCAGAAGAGAATCACATGGTACGCCAAAGCGTATACGTATTGCGGCAGGTCATCTGTTGTGCTGGGATGCGTCACATCAGTGACATGGGGGAATAACACGGCCGGAGTAGACGGCTCGCTCATTTGACTATGCCGGGAAGACTCTTTCTTGTCTCTCACAGATTGTAGGTATCGGATGCAAATGCCAAAGACGATTTTGTACTCTTCCTCCCTGAAGTTGACATACACATTATGTTGTCGGCTCAGAGTAGCAAGAAATTCAAGAATGTGCACCGAGACATGAGGTTGGGTGATGATGGTGGACATTTTGGTTAGCAACTGGACCAGGGACTTGCTGGTAGAGAGTGGAAGCTCATGGCAGCATATTGACAATGCGTGAATGCAGCATTTGGCGCTTCGTTCCCATGTGGCGATGCCGTGAACGAATGTCTTGACAATCTCATCCTCCTCTCCTTTCTGAAAATAAACATGGTAGCTGAGGATCATTGTCAAGCTGTGAAAGAGGCAAATAGCCACATCAGCGCGCCGCAAACCTGATGCATTCGGCGGCTCTTGAAAGCTATTGGTTCGGATGTGTTCGCATATAAACCGCCGCAGCTCCTGAATTTGGGGGATGGAATCTCTAAATAGAGCGTGATTACTCAACTGGGAAGGAAGGTGCACCAAAATAAAGCTATAAACTTCCCAATTGCACCCATGAAGCAAAATAAGAACGGCCTCAAGCCAAGCAGAAACATTCAGTGCTGCCGGGCCAGTATCGCCTGTGGCTTCTTCCGAGATGTTGTCAACCTTGAGTTCGGACTCTTCAGTTCCGTTAGTCTCTTCAGACTTCTCATCATCGTCAGGCTTGGCCCCATTCGATACTGAAACGTGCGAAACCAGTACAGGGCTAACGGCCCCAGTAACTTCATCAGGTAAGGCATCGGGATCTGGAAGGCTCCACAGCTGATGATATCGACCTGTGGGAATCCTGAAGCCGGAGCCGCTGGCGGATCGGATCGGAATGCCTCTTTCATGCGCTTGGCTTTGTCCAAAGGAGATTCCTCGCGATGATCGAGATGAGCCACCATGCTCGCTTCTTGACAATCGCAGCGCCTGAGCAGCCTCTTCCGCCCGCCTTTTGGCTAGAGATTCTTCAGTTCGGCATATAGAGGCTGCGAGAAAATTCGTTTCCAGGACCCTGGTAACAAAGATTCGATTGGCCCAATCACCTCGTAACCGAAAGAGGAGTTTCATGGCAGTTAACCGAGCGTCCACTTCGCAATGGTTGGATTTTGCAATATTGACCAGAGCATTGAAAAGGCGGATGCTCTTCGCGCTGTGGAACTCCATGGTTTGCACAAACATTTTAACATATCCCTTTGCAACCACATTTGAGGGCGATTGCCCAAGTGAAGAGTTGGCCTGATCGTAGGAGGCTGAAGCAAACAAGTTCGGTGACGCTGGAGAAGTGATGGGTGATTTGACTCGATCGCTAACAACGATACACCTCAACGCATCGATAATATAATCGAATAGTTCCATTTCGCAAGATGCTACGACAGAAATCATCAAAGATATGATGGCCTCCAAGACCGGCACATCAGTTTCCTCGGCGACGTCTTGCAGCACGCTCTTGGCCAAGTGAGGGATGAAACTTTGCTCAGGGTCATCACCAACCAGATCAACAATTTCGTAGGCGTCCATGATGGTTTCTAAGGCCCGGAGTCGAATATGAGATGATCGGTCGCGATTGCCAAAAAACGCCTTGAGCACCAGAGCCAGATTATCCTCCCAATGCAGATCAGATGGTGAACAGCACCTGAACTGTTGAAAATAATCGAGCACGGCAGACGCAGTCGTGTCTGGAAGCAGCTGGTGAACTTCGGTCAAAAATTTGACGACAGTTTGTCGTGGGACAAAATCTCCTGTTTTCTGGTTCACAAGAGCGTCAAGTCGCGTAATAAGAGCAAGGAGTTCTCGATTCACGGTTTCCGCAGCTTCTTTAGATTGACCCCGTGTTTTGTCAAATTCCTGTTGCTCACGAGACACTTTCCTCGAACACTCCGAGGCAGTGTCTAAGATCATCGACCAATCCTCGTCAATGATCAGGCGATGAATATTGCCCGAACCATCGTCGAGCAAGTCATTGATAAGCTGGAGAACAACAGCACAGGTTCGGATGGATGCCGTAGTCTTGATAACGGTGGACAAGCCATCAGCGAGCAAAGCATAAGGGACAGGCGGGTACCCTTGCTCTGGAGTCTTGGTCAGCAGTTTTTGAATCGCAGCAAGAGCACCCCGGATCTCTCGGTTTGCATCAGTCTCTTTGGTACCATCGGTTGGTGTGTTCCGTAGAATGTCAAGTAAGATGCGAACTGTCGCCGGTCCATTGTGGGATCTGCATAGATTGGAAAGAGTATGCCACGCCTCCTTGTGAAGCTTATCAACTTGATTATAGATGACGCTCAAAACCTGAACACATCCCTTCAACTTCTCATCTGGAATAGATCCAAAGGTCACAATGGCATCAAGTACCGCGATACTCGACCTGAGGTCGTCTTCCACGCTTGTACTCACACAAATCGCTAGTAGCCTGTCGATTAGTCCATTCACAGTGGCCTCGTCAGCATTATTGAAACTGAATTTGGTTACATCGATCAGGAAAGCGAAGAGTTGCGCCAGATTCTTTTCGCCGCCATGGGGAGCCACTCGAATTCTTGAAGGCCCTCTATTGTTTCTGGCTGCCTTCCGTGGGGCCAGACGCACCGCATTGTAAGTCTCCCGGAGCCACCGGGTCAGGAGAGGGATAAGTTCATAATCAAATCCGGTCAAAACTCGGCCATGATGAGTAAGGTCAACGAGAGCAGCGAGCTGGAGGTGAAAGTCTTCCGGGTTTGAGGGGGCAGACAAAGTCATAAAATACTCCTGGCGCTCGAGGTCGGTGGAGGCGTCATGCTTGACACATTCCGTGAGCAACTCCCATCCGGCTGTACGAGCAGCCGGGGGCTTTGCAGGCTCGATAAGGTCCTTCGCAGCGTACCAGATGTCTAGTACGGGATTGAGGGGATACTCGGAAATTGCAAATCTCAGAACGTTGGCGGCAGCGATTCGCTCAGGCAGAGAACCATCTCTGAGAAGGTCGAAGGATTCCAGATGGTTTGGCGAGAATTTTTGAGACGAGTTCACTGAAGGTGCATGGACAAACTCGGCTGTAGGGAGAGCTGTGGTGGAAGACGGGGAGGCAATCGATGGCGACGACTTCGCCTTGGAACTTGTTAAACCCCGTAGGACATTGGCGAAGCCTCCCGTGCGGGATGATTCTGGCGATGAAGGAACATCTCCTGACAGCGGGGACATGTGCTCTTGCGGGGACTCAGGGTCTTGGTTGCTAAGGGAGGCTAGACGGCGTAGCATGTTAGCAAAGAACCAGATGTCCTTGTGCGAATTGCGCTGTCATTGGTAAAATAGCTTGATCGATGAGAAAGAGAATTACAAATAAATCGACGGGACCGAAAATAATCAACGATAGGTGTTGGGAAATTAAAAGGGGTTATTTATATCGGGAGGGTAACATGTAGGGGTCGAGCAGAGGGCATTCGGATAAAGCGCTTTTAATTCTATCGTGCGATGAGTGCGACGGAAGTCGCAGCGTCTCGGGTGTGGGTGGGATGCAGAAGTAAGTCAAGCGGGCTGCGCAGGCAAGTCTCACCGGCGAAACATGTACTACCGAAGCCGAAAGATCGCCCGATAAAGAGGAGAATGAGCAAAAAATTGCTGTAGACTTATATGTGGTCATCAAAGAAGCCAGAAGGTAGCTGGAGCTGCTTGTTCGAACCAAGGCGACGAAGTTCAAGTTGGCGATAGAGGTGGGTGTGGATGGTGGACGGATGGTTGAGGCGATGGGTGGGGGGCAAGAGTTAGCGGGCCCTTGGCGGAAGCAGAAGTGGGCTGTAGAGATAGGGCAGGGTGAGCTGGGAGCAGCCGGGCTAGCGAGAATGTCGGTCGGTCATCGGATAAAGGTGTCGAACGAGGAGTCGTCGCGGTAGAAGATCCAAGGTCGAGATGGAAGCGGGATGTTGGTTGAAAATTGAAGGAGAGCGCCAGACTCTGACCAAGACGAAGACGGGAGGAGGCAGCTGCAGGGCCCGTCGATCAGGCGAGGTACTTTGTGAAAAGTACCTAGGGCGGTACTTGGCCCGCTTAGGCACCTGCCACCTCAGCTGAGGTACCTTTCCTCTTTTGCAACACCAACTCGCCCGGCGGTTCAGAGGCGGCCCCCAAAGGCCCCACCAATGGAAAGTAGACAGTGCGTCGCTGCTCCGACCCTGTGGCTGGTTTTAGGGGCCAGAGGCCGAACACTCCCCCGCGGTAGGGATCCCTCCCGACACAAAAAGGCAAGTATCGATGTGCAGTACCTACTGCTGACAGCCTGTGCTGTCCAGTCCTGGGCGTAGCTGTAAATGTAGGTACAGGGCAGCCGGCAGCGTGCCTTACCGTCCCAGGCTGGCGAACCAATCAAGCCGGGCATGAAGAGCATGCTGGACCGACCAGCCGCTGCGTACCTGCAGTATTGTGGATGACGGGGAATCGGCAGAGAGAGGCCATTATTGATGCACTAGACAAAACAGGGGATAGTATAATGGGCAATGTGCGGTGTTGAGGTGCCGTCGCGTTTTGCTTTGGAAACAAGTGCGCGAGAAAGAAATCTACACATTTGAGTTGGTTGAATTTGTCAAGTATAGGTGCCTTCCAATGTGCCCACCTACATGCAGAGACAAGTAAGAGTTGGGTGGGTGGATGCTGTGGCGTGTATGGTACATATAAAATCAGCAAGCATTGGGCGCAAACACATGAGGTGGTCCATTGCTTTAACGTCTGGTTGATCCTGGGTCAATTTTCCCATTAAATTCAGACAGTGGAGGTCCGCTGGCTGTCCTTTCAACTTTGCCAGGTACTGATGCAACATGCTTTGGCAAGAAGTTGCGGTGATTGGAGATGTGCGGCAGCATACCAAGACAAAGGGGTTCTCGTGATTCAACAGCATGATTGAATTGAGTCTGTCCATATTGTCAAGGTGTGTCCGAGGAGGGCCTAGAAAATAAATTGATGGAGACGTACCTCATTGCCGTCTCACTCTAGTTGTGCAGAAGCCTGTATGCCACAAGCAATAACACTAACAGCATGAAAGCCAAATGAATATACACGGCACGAACCTCTGGCATACACTAAATCTGTGCGTACTAAAATAAAATAAAAAATCAGTCTTTACGTCAACTGCGATAGCTGAATCAGTGATATTCTCTTTTTCTGCCTCAATTGATGTTCAATGTGCTCGGCTCGCGACCTTCAGCTGAAAATTGACCCCACCTGCTCTGTGCATTTAGGTGTCCACCTCTGCTACCGTACGCTTGGGAGGGGACCTACCAGAGATGACCTAGCAGGAAACCCAGGGGCAACAAAGCCGCTTCTCAGCGGTGGTTCCTAGTGTACCCAGCGCAACCTGTAAAAAAAAGCTTTCATTTATTTATTTTCCCCCGTCTGCTTAACAGCGACCAAGTACCCCGGAGCTGACCTCAACAGCTTACCGCATCCGAGCCAAACCTCCACCATCTCTGTCCTCCACCACCGCCTCTCTTTCTTTTCCTCCTTCATCCTCCACCCCCTCCTTCTTTCTTCTCCTCGTGCAACCGTCATCATGGCCGCCGATATTGGTCACATCTCCCAGTTGCTTGACGCAACGCTCGACCCTTCCCAGCACCGCAAAGGTACCCAGGTCCTTCGTTGCTATCCCGCCCCGGCGTTGCCCCGCGATCGCTTGGCTAATAAACAAACCCATCTCAACAGCCGAATCCGCCCTCAAGGTTGAGGCTTCCAAGCCACAATATTCTCTGAATCTGCTCAACATCGTCAGCTCTGACTCGCTCCCCTCAAAGACCAGGCTCGCCGCGGCCTTGGCCTTCAAGAACTTCATCAAAACAAACTATGTGGTGCGTGTGCTATGCTAACCCCCATCGCTTCCCTGTCTCGCTCTTTGTCTACATCCTCCAAACAAACCATTACATAGTGAATGCTAAGTTCAATATCTGCATAGGATGAGGAAGGTAACTACAAGCTGCCTCAGGATGAGGTTACAACCATCAAGGATCTTCTCATCGGTCTCATGATCCAGTCTCCGTCAAACATCCAAGCCCAGCTCGGCGATGCCATTAGCGTCATTGCGGATTCTGATTTCTGGAGACGGTGGGATACTCTTACTCAAGTATGCTTCCCAACTTTTGTTGACACCTTCATGTCGCTGATCATCCGCCGTGCAGGAACTCGTCGGTCGATTCTCCGCCACCGACCCCAAGATCAATGTTGGCGTTCTCGAAGTCGCACATTCCATCTTCGCACGATGGCGACCCCTGTTCCGTACCGACGAACTATACATGGAAATCAATCACGTCATCGAGACTTTTGGCCAGCCCTTTGTTCAGTTGCTAGTGGTACGTGCCACTCGCCTCAGCCATTTCGTTATCAAGTTTAACAAATTTATATGCAGACAACCGACAAGAAAATTACCGAAAACCAGGGCAACAAGCAGGCTCTCCAAGGTTGGTTTGAGACGCTGGATCTTCAGATCAAGATTATGTACGATATGTCCTGTCATGATCTGCCGCCTATTTTTGAAGAGAATCTTGGCAGTATTTCTGAGCTTCTTCACAAGTATCTCGAGTACACCAGTTCTCAACTCGATACCGACGACGAAACCGAGTCGAGCATAGTGGATACCGTCAAAGCAGGCATTTGTGAGCTTCTCGAGCTTTACACGGTGAAATACGACGAGGATTTTTCCAAATACTGCCAGCCCTTTATCGAGAAGGCCTGGACTCTCCTGTCTTCGACCGGTACTGAGACCAAGTTCGACGGTGTTGTCAGCAAGGCTCTGCATTTCCTCACGGCCATTGCCTCGACTAGGGAACACTCTGCAATTTTCAACAGCGAGGAGGTCCTCACTCAAATTGTGGAAAAAGTCATCTTGCCAAACGTGGCTCTCCGCGAGTCTGACGTGGAGTTGTTCGAGGACGAACCGATTGAATTCATCCGACGAGATCTGGAGGGCTCAGACACCGACTCCAGGCGCCGATCGGCCACCGACTTCCTCCGAAAGCTCCAGGAAAAGTTCGAGGGCCCCGTCACCACAGTTGTTTCGAAATACATCAACCACTACCTCTCGCAGGCCAAGTCGGATTGGAAGGCTAAGGATACCGCCATTTACCTCTTCATTTCCGTTGCCGCCAAAGGTGCTGTCACCGCTGCTCAGGGTGTCAAAACGGTCAACCCCTTAGTCAACGTTGTACAGTTCTTTGAGCAGCACATCGCTCAAGATCTCATCAATCAAGAAGTGGAGCCCATCGCTAAGGTGGATGCCATCAAGTACCTCTATACCTTCCGCAGTCAGCTATCTAAGGACCAGTGGAAACAAGTCTTGGGTCCTTTGATCCAGAACTTAAACTCGGACAACTATGTCGTTTACACCTACGCGGCCATTGCCGTAGAGCGAGTCCTGTTCCTCAATGATGATGCAGGTATTGCTGTTTTCCCTCGAGCCGATATCGAGCCCTTTGCCAAGGACCTTCTCGGCCACCTCTTCAAGCTTATTGAGAAGGACACCAGTCCCGCCAAGCTTCAGGAAAATGAGTTTTTGATGCGTTGTGTTATGAGAATTCTTATTGTCATCAAGGATGGTGCTACGGCGATCCTAGAGAACGTCCTGACACACCTCATCCTCATCACGAATGTCATGAAAGAGAACCCAAGTAATCCTCGCTTTTACTACTACCACTTCGAAGCTATCGGTGCTCTTGTTCGATACTGTGCTCCATCCAATGCCGCTCTTTTCAACCAAAAGCTCTGGGATTCATTTCATCAAATCCTGGTGGAGGATGTTACTGGTATGCCTCCTTTAGATTCTCCCTAAAGGGTTTTGCTAACTGCCCCAGAATTCATGCAATATGTGTTCCAGATCCTTGCCCAGCTGCTCGAGTCCAGTCCGGCCGACACCATCTCTGACAACTACAAGGCCCTTTTGGGACCATTGCTCAACCCTCCTCTGTGGGAAACCCGAGGCAATGTCCCTGCCTGCACTCGGCTACTTTCCGCTGTCGTACCCCGAGCCGCTCAAGCTATTGTTGCAGACAACCAGATTGAGCCTGTGCTTGGCATTTTCCAGAAGTTGCTCAGCGGAAAGAAATCAGAGGTCCTCGCCTTTGATCTCCTCGACTCTATCGTCAAGTCCTTTGAACCGTAAGCATTCCTCACCGATCCAGCTGAACCACTCCACTGACAAGTCCTAAAGTTCAATTTTGAACCAATACTTCGGCACAGTCCTTCGCCTGCTTTATACCAAGCTGCAAGGCAATCCTGCAGACTCGTTCAAGTTGCGATTCGTCAGATTCTACCACCTCATCTCTGCAAGGCTGGAGGCCGGGTTCGGCGCCGATTATTACATCCAACAGTCCGATCAGGTTGAAGAAGGCGTTTTTACCAAGGTGTACCCTGCTTTTGTTCTTGCTGAAACTGAGAAACTCGCTCGTCCCGTCGACCGAAAAGTCGCCGTCATTTCTCTTACCAAGACTCTCTGCGACTCCCAAGCCTTCAGTCAAAAGTTTATGAAGGGTTGGGCCAACAGCTGCCGAATTCTACTCTCGCTATTGGCCAACCCACCCGTTGTGGCCGCCGGTGCCGGTGACGAGATTGTTGCCGAAGCTGATGTCGATGACATTGGCTTTGGTATGTCGTTCACTGCGCTCAACACCTGCAAGGGGCTTGCCCGAGATGACTTTCCTGATGTCCTTGAAATTACGAAATGGGTCAAGGAATACATGGTCGGTGCCAACCAACGACATGGCGGTGCCATCGAAGGCTTCATTAGCCAGCGCCTGAGCCCAGAGGAGCAGGAGGCCATTGTCAAGTATATCCGATGATCGACCACAACCCATCAATAGGAATAACAGGGCCTTGGAAAGAAGTCAGTCTGGTCGGAGCGCACCGAGCGCCCATGAACCCATCGAACTCAGCAGGACCAGACCAGGTCTGTGTTCCATCGGTATTATAGGAGTCTAGGAAGATGCCAGTGTTTGTCTGATAAGAGTGATCAGGGGAGTGGTTTTCCGATTTGGATGAATAAGATGCGTAGTTGAGGGGAGTCAGCATACTACACGATAAAAACTCATGTATGAAGAAAAAAGGAATGGCAAGGGAATAAAAATCAAGGGCAAAGAGCCTTGAACGTATCACGAAGAAATATACCATATTTAATTTATCATGAGTGCGCTCACTCATGGTGACCAACATGCTCAATAATGATCCAAATCTGTCAGATTGATTCGATGTTCCAAATTGCGAAATTCAATTCTCTTGGCTCTAACTAAGGAATAGATTGGGAGCACAAAGGAACGTGCATCTAACATCTTCTTTACAAAACCATAGCAGAGATTTCGAGTTCGCTCGCGGCTACTCTTGACATTGCAATGCAAAAATAGCTCCAGCACTCATCATTAGTTTCATAAAGCATTCCTTCCTCAAGCTTTGATCATTCCAACATATCAAAGTCCATGTGCTATCCAAAAGTTGTCCCAGGCTCGGGATGGCGAAATCGAAACTATACCAATGGAGCTTGAAACAGATGTGATTGAACCAAAATCAACAAAACGCCAAGAGCTGTTCGTCCAGCAAAGCCCCTCGTCTGCCTCTTCGTAGCTTCATGATGGTAAAACATCATATGGTATCAAATAGTAATTCGTATGAAACATTTAGGCCGCCCGTGTACCGGTATCTTTGTCCCCATATGGATGTATGCAACGACAAAATAGAAAAGAAAAATGTCAAGGTCAAAAAGCAAATCGCTGTCGCAGGTCGTGTGATTAAAATCGTTTGAAGGGTGACTCAATCGAGGTGCCACGCCCTCGATTGAACGCAACCGTGAATTCGTTCAAAGAAAACCTCCCTCGGTACCGATGACGCCGACACTGTTGCGCCATCCACATCGTCGGTCAGATTCCTCCCACTCTCGGTCTCGGGGTGGCGGCCCTGTGCCTCTCGGGTTCAACGTCGTACGGGGTATGGATGAGGGTTGGATGTCGATCTCAGTACTTCCCCGGGAACTCCCCCCACTAGCGTTCGTCTGGACTAGCAGTAAGCTGCTGGTGCTAGAGAGTCTTTTGGTGAACTCGGTAAAACTCAACCTTTTGGCGCTGGAAGCAGACAGTCGCTGATCAATATTGGACTCGGCAGGGGTATCATCAGAAGCCTTCGTCGATGATATCTCCATGTTGGCCATGGCTGTTGCAAATCGGGATGTACTATGAGTCCTCTGGCTACCGTTAGGACGGCTCTTGGCATGAGAGGTATGTGGGCGTAAAGGGCCCTCGCCCGCTGGGATAATGGGCACCGATCCCACATTAGTAACCGACATCCTTGAGATAGGTTTCTGAGAGTGGCCAGGTTCATGTCGACCAGCAATAAATTGCAAGGCACGCTGTGTGGTGGGAGGGATCAGCGCTGGGCCACGTCGCTCTGGGACATGCCCGTACGCATCCTCGTCCGAATCATCCGAATCCTCGTCTTGTTCATCCGAGCTGTCTGATGCCTCAAATGCACTACGCATGGCAACTTGCTCTGCTCGCTCAGCGGCTTCCCTCTGTTTTCGCTTTTCGTCAGCACCTCGCATCAAAGCCTCGAATCGCGCCAAGGAACCCAGATGTTCCTCTCCCTGAGCATCAGATCCAGATCCAGATCCAGGAATAATTCCCATCTGGAAAGCCCTGTCCAAGATAGTCTCACGGGGGCCCGGAGGGGAACTGGAATCCGTCGCCGCAATAGACGGTTGAGGGGTTTGTGAGCTCACGCTATCTCGTCCCCGAATAGGTGAGCTCATCGTCGAGGATCGCCCTTGGGCAGACGTCCAACCTTCTATGAACTCTCCCTGGTACTCTCCCGTGGTGCTGACTGGCGATGGGAGATCGGTGGGAAGCACCGTAGTATAGTGCTGGCCAGGCACCGGATAGACCAAAGTTTGAATGGGGTAATTAGAACTCGAAGGGGAGGAGACATCACTTCGCTTAGATCGCAGGCTAGGCGACTCGGAGCTGAACGTATGCGGCCTTTCCCGTGTCCCGGTGGATTGTGTCGTGATGGAATTCTTGTGCTGGAGACCGCGTGTATCAGAGCGGGTGGGCTGATTGCCGCTAGTTGGACGCGAGAAGTAATCAGACGAATCGCCGGATCGTGGCGAAAATGGATTGCTAAAGTGAGTGGCAACGGGGCTTTCAGGGCTCATCGGTGATTTCCTTGACATGATAGATCGAACCCAATCATGCAGGCTGGGATGGTGATCATCCGGGGGAGTGCGAAACCACAGCGTTGTGCTACTGGCATCCTTGCTGGAGATGAGGCCGGCAGCACGACTAGAGCGTCGTTTTCTTTCCTTGTCTGATATGGTGACAACGAGTGTTGGCAAGACTGGTCCTTGTTTACGGTGAGCCACCATTTGAACTTGGCAATCTGAGATGGAGCTGATAGGCCATTGCTGGCAAGGTTCAGTATCGTCCTAGCGCCATGTCGTTAGCGAACGCAACGGGGGAAAGAAAAATACCGAGGGGCAGGCCAGGATTAAACATACTTTGTGTTTGTAGACTATCAGACAGGGTTCATCAACGGGCGTCTTTGTAAGCCCCTTTGGGGTGATGCTGTTATTCCGACTGCTGGTAACCAACTGAGAGTAACTGGGGTTCGAGAAGCTCTGCTGTGATGTCGGCGCGTTGCGTCTTCCGGCAACTACATATCGCAACTGTACGCATTGGAGGTCAGTACATTGGCTATTCTCGATCCCAGACCCAACCCGTGTACATGGGGGGGACGCCGAGCGCATACCTTCCAGACAGCCCTGCCGAGGATCTGACCTCGGTCAGGAGGAACCATGAGCATCCCTTCGAAGTTCTCCATTGTGGTTGTAATAGCCAGGTTTCGATGGCCAGAGCGGGAGGGAGAAGGAGGGGAGGGCGAAAAGGAAAGAGACGCAATATAGTTGGTGATCAAGGTCGCATCATGTAAGGCCCCTGGTACAAGCGAGCGAAGAGAAAAATATCAGGCTAAAAAAAAATCCTCCTCCGTGACGAGAACTTGGTACGAGGCGGAAATCAAGCCGGTTACGAAGAGGCGAATGCAGTCGAGCGTTGCGATGGCGGTAGCAGAAGAAAGCAGTGGCAGGTCGTTGGATGTATACGCACATGCATGCGCAGATGCAGGTAAGATCGAAGGCTGGGAGACAAACAGTTGAAGTGAAGGTTCATGAGCGACACCAGTGCGAGTTGGGAGGCTCGGCGGACCCGGGCCAGTCGAGGATGTCTCAGAAGGCCGGAGCAGGTGGGAATGGTGGTGAATATGATTGTTCGACTGGGAGTGAAGATGGGACGGATGCGGACGTGGTCGCGGATGCGGATGATGCGGGAAGCCGAGGGGATTTGGGGGGGGTGACCCACTGGCCATTACAGTGGAGTGGGCCAGGTCAGGGCTGGCACGAGGTTTGGAGGGAGGGGGTCCGCTGTATTTTCGGAGGCTTGGAGGGGCAACTGGGCATGGGGGCGCTGGGAGCGCTGGGAGGGGGGTGCGAGGGAGCGAAGTGCGCGGATGGGTAAGTTCAGTTGCTTTATTCGGTACCGGCAGCAGAGGGAGAGAGGGGCACTGAGGCTGATGGCGCAGTACTTGGAGGGGTGGTGGGCTTTGTCCTTGAGTGCTCAGACCGGGCTTGGGTAGGATCCGGGCACTGCTGTGCTACCAGCATGTAGTCAACTAGAATGGTGCGCTAAGGCAGGTACTTGGCGCCAACGGGCCACCAAAGTACTGTGCCCTGTGGCCGACTTTGCCTTTTTCCGTGCCTCATTCCCTCGTGCTCCCCTCTGTCCCGCTGGTATGTGCTTGCCAGGGGTGGCCTTCTATGGGGAGGCGAAATTAAGCCTTCAAAAAGAACGGCAGGGGAGACGAGATGATGGCCACATGGGGCTAGGTCGGATTGAGCAAGGTGCATAGCTATCTCGTCCAGCATGATAACTTGTCATTACCTGAATTGAATGAATAGTGTTATTTTGCATGACATGCCTAGTCGCGATTGCAGACTCTTGGGCGAGAACATACCAGACTGCAAATCTCCCCCTTGTTTTCCGCATACCTCATTGACCCCCCTCCCTTTCCCCTCCACTAGTTACATGTACAATGGGGTGCAGTCCGGGCGGTGTTCCAGAAGGGATGTACATGTCATGACAACCTGGGCGAGATCAGTAACCGAGATGCCATTCAACCCCCCCACACGGAACGAAACCAAGGTACACACACACGTACACAAGCACACACACACACACCACACACCACACACCCAGGTGAGAGAATGGATGGGCGAGGTAGCACGCAACCTTGCCTGTCACCGTTCGCCCACAGGATCGTCTGTGCCCGACAGGATTGGATTGCAGACGTTGGTCAACGTGCAGAATGCAGCATGCAGGATGTCGAGCTGCACTCTCTCTATGTATGCGCGTGTGTTGTGCGGCCACGCGCCAGCAGAATCTCCGGAATTCGCCCCATTGAATCGGTCGACGCATGATCCATCACTAGCTAGCATTCTTCTTGGTTGTCGTTGCCCAGATACTACATGTCCCATGCTGCAGCTTGCAGCTTGCAGCAGACCACCCGGACTAGTCGCACAGCTCACCACGGCTGTCCGCGCAGGGTTACATGGCATGGCAACTTGGGGGCGCTGTCGATCCCAGACGGACAAAAAAAATTATTGTGCAAGGGTCGTTGGTGCGAGACCGCAGGTACCTGGCGCCGCGAGCACCTTCTTGGTAACGGGCGGTCAGGGGCCATCTGCAGACAGGGAAACACGACTCAGGGACCGGCGTCGCTGTGGCGGGTTTGCTCACACCTGTGCCTGGTCTGGCGCCTCCTAATGGCTCCTTCCGCACTCCAAAGGAAACAAACATGGCTCTTCCTCAGCAGGGTTCGGGCAATTCTCCCACACAGAGCAGGGCTCTCTACCGACTGGCTCGTCCTCGTGTTCGTTGACAATTGCAAAAAGTGTCTCAGGTCCGGATAGGGCGTTCGCCTCTTCTCCACCACCGCGGCCTCTCTTGGTCCTCACCATCTTCATCTGGCCTCGTTTCCGGTGGTGCTCGCCCTATTGCTTTATTTGTGGCGGTGGCTAACGCTGGCCGAGTCCTCTGAACCGGCTATTAGCACTCCCGCGCTGCTGGCTTGCCGGCGGGTATTCGTCCCAACTCTCCTTCCTTGCCTGGCAGAGCGCCAACATCCGCACGTCTTCGGTTTGGGAATGGGCTCAACAGCTCCGGCGAGTGGCTCGCCGGGGGCGCTTGACTGGTCAAACAACCCCTAGACCCCCGGCCCCTGGAGCCGTCGTCGTCTGTCCCTTTGGTAGCCCATTAGGTGGGCCGTGGATTAACGACTCTGACGTTGGAGCACGGATATCCCAAGCTCGGCGAAGGCCCTTGCTCATCCATCCCGTCCCTCGAGTCTTAGCGAGTTGCAGTGTCTATGGGGACGACATGAGGCAAACGAGCTTCATCAGGAGACAAGCATAGTAAATGCAGCTACAATGGCACAAAGGAGGGGGGTGCAAGATGAAAAGAGAGTGAGAGGTATTCGCGTATGCTCACTTCCCATCTGAGACGACTGAAATAGAAATCTGACAATAACTCGAAACCAGACCATGCCATGTTAACAAACCAAAGGTCCACGCAGCTGATGTACACCGGGTTGTTTTCTTGGTCTCGGGATCGAATCCATTCAAGCGCTTACATGCGACTGGCCTCCCAGAAATGGACTGAAACCCCAAGCAGGCCAAGCCAAGGCACATGAGACGGAAAAAAAGTAATCATTGTGTTCATCATTCTGCTTTTTGTGCCTGGTGTCTCAACATGCCTCGCCATCCCGTCTGATCCCAGCAATGGCGACGGCGCCGTCCGCGACACCTCCTGTCCCCAAATCCAATCGTTCAAGAGCCCCTTCTGGTCTTTGTCCTCGTGCTGTCTGGTCCGGATTCCCGGGGCCAGGAACACGCTCATCCCGCATTGGCTGTATGCAAGGCCATGGGGGCATCCTCCACAAGTTTTGAGTGACACTAAAGCCCATGTGGTCGAGACACCCACATCCATGGTGCGCCACTTGCCCGACCCTGGGGAGACTTTTCAACACTTTCTTGCAAATCTCGTTCAAAGTTCTTCTGGGATCCCCTGGGCCTCTACCCTGAACGGCCTGGTCCACTAGACCGCCCCTACGCCTAGAGGTCACGAGACAGAATATGTATTTCTGGTCCACTCAAAGAACTTCTCATTCAATGATAAAAGCATAACAGAGGGATAGCAAGCAAATAAGCATAACCAACCAACACACTAAGCAAAACTAGAAGCCAAGTAAACTCAATCCAGGCACACGCCAATAATTGGCTATATCTTAATTTCGACAAAATTTCGTATTCTTTTATGTCGTTTGGGTCACGGACTTTGCGTTCAGCCTCGTATAAATCCGGTTCTGGGGAACGGAATGGCGATCAATTTTGTTCCAAAAGTGACCGATTTCCCCCTTGCCGAAGTGGGTCAAGGCGACGAAAGTTATCCGTACTTCGAGCCTGTGAAGAAACAGCACGCCCGCCTGACGATCGCCGTCCTTGGTTGCTGCGTCTCCGCCGGCGCGGTCCTAACTGCCGATCACCAACAACCACCATCATTTCCGAAGCCGCCGGAGTTGGCAACGATAGGTTTACACGCACAGACGAGGCAACAAAGGCCATGCCTGAGCAAGACGAAGGAGAAAGTGATAAATCAAAGATGACATGTGCCAGGACGGTTAAACCGCCACGAAGTGGCCTCAGTCGCCGACGGTGATACGTCGACATCACCCTCCCAGAAAGCAGACAAAATAATGGCATGGCGGGTTTAACGACGATGTCTACAAAGCGCAATCGGCTGCAAGATTCTATCGATAAGTGAGACTTTAACTTATGGGGCTCCCTTGAACGCCATGTGTTCGTTGTAATCAACTTGCCGATCAAATCCGCTTAGGTAATGGATTCATCACTTTAAGTTTGGTGAAAACGCTCAGGAAACAAGATGCGTCCAGTAGATCAGAATTTCAAACAACTCCCAAGGCGTGGGAACAACACTGCGGCGCTAGACAAAAGCTTTGAATGTCATGGACAACACCGTAAACACTCAACACTCGGCAATGGGCGTTTCCAGCAAGATTTTGTCAACAAAAGTAGAGGGCATCGTCTGTTTCGGTATTATAGGGGTAAGACCCTTTTTTGGCGAATGGCGCGCCCCATTCCGCCCACATAATTCTTGCATTGCATGGCACCGTCTCTTCATAACCCTTAGTCCGCTGCCGATCGCCACCGTTATGAGACCACTTCATTGTCTCCATCCAGGTTGGCCTAGAGGGACGCCTCGCACCCAGCCAACACAAGGTCTAGCAGAAAGCCACTACGATCCACCGCCCGGAATAGCTCCCGCGTCAAAGCACGACAGCTGCACATGCAAATTGCTGACTTGCCATGGCTGGCAAGCATCTGTTTCCCCTGGATCTAAGGGTTGGTTGGAGTAAATTGGCCATGGCAACCGACCGGCTCGATCAAGTCCCGGTGACCAGGTAGGCAGACCTCTCCCTCCTTGTCCTTAATGGGCCGACTATCGGAAACGGGTGGCCATGACTTCGCTCGATCCACGAATCCAGGTGGCGCTGACTGTCATCGCCAGGGCGGTCCGTTCCATTGCCGATTGTCATCTCCAACCGAGCGAGCCCTGCCAAACGGACTCGGTGCGCGACCTGGTCCTTTCTTCCCATAAACGTCGAATTCTCCGAAATCCCCCAGCTTGGTGTACCTCGCTAGTTGAATTGACACCTGTCCGCGTCTGACCGCCTCTCTAAGCGACTTGGCCTGTTCGCATCATTGTCATCGTCCTCGTCTTCGTCCTAACGAAAGGCCTCCTCCACGCCCGGGGTTGATTTCCGATACATGATGGCCGAGGCAGGCATTTGTGTATCACCTGCATTGTATATTTTTTTTTCCTTTTTCCCGCCTCATAGCGCACAAACACGTATTTCCTTTCTTACCCTGGCACCTCATCTCGCCATGGCCCGCAGACACCCCCGTTTGCCATCGCATTTCGATCATGCAGGTACCGACAAACAGACTTTCGCTTAAGACGGAACGCTCCAACAACACAGACTCCGTCCCGCGAGCGCTGGCTGACGCACCAAGACATGCATCGACTGGTCGGGGGTTGGGTTTGGAGGAGGGGGGGGGGGAGGAGCAAATTCGACGTCACGCATGCTCACGAACCGCCTCTTGACAAAGGGATAACTAATCACTCACCTGCCCTTGCTGGTCCGCCGAAATATGCCCGTGCCAACTCTATCCCAATCACCTTCTGCTCTTGCTACAGGCCGGCACCTCGCGGTGCCGGTCTAGAACCTCGGTCAACGGTCACGACGAGCCGCTACCGACGTATTCCAGTCCACCCCAACACCCCTAAGGTCAACGCCACCGGTGCCGTGCCATTGTCAACGTCAACGCAATGACAGCTGCCACAAAACCGGTCCGTCGGCGACGGCTTCCCATGTGGGCCAGCCACCGCAACCACCACCGCCGTCGCCGCCTACCGCTGTCATCTACCATGCCTATCAATCAAGTGATGGGAGGGAAACCCCTCACTCCACCACACCACCATTGACCTTCTTGTCTCTTTTCGCCATTCCCAACCTCCAGTCCAGTCGAGGAGCGCTGTATGTGACATGTCGGCCCTCCTGACCTGCGCTTTGCGCAGGGAGGTTGGCAACGCTAAGGCACAGTCTCCGTCGCCGGCCGGGACAAGCTCTTCTCAGAGTGGGCTTGGCCATGATGC
The DNA here is from genome assembly GCA_013406985.1 of Calonectria crousiana. NCBI lineage: Eukaryota > Fungi > Ascomycota > Sordariomycetes > Hypocreales > Nectriaceae > Calonectria > Calonectria crousiana. The sequence continues at coordinate 187,293 of VTGD01000089.1, forward strand.
GATAGTGCTTCTCTCCGCAACCTTTTGCCCCTCGGCATCGCTCCCCCAGGTCCATCCTTGTTTCGATCCCCTCCCGTGCTCCAGCTGCAACGCAATCCATTGCCGCCCATTGCGAACACTGGCCGATTCTGCTCGCAGATCGGAACTAATGAGGCCTTGTGTTTGGCTGCCGAGCGGTTGGTCCCGCATGTTGTGCGTCTTCCTTTCGTCACATCCCCTTCAGACATGGACATCCCAGCTACAACCTGCATAGTTATCACAAACCCAACCTCCTTGAGGTAACACAAAACTTTGATTGCTCAGATATTTACCCCTATAAACAAGGTCAAGGCAGATAAAAAAAAGATGCATCCGTTAAAGTGGAATTGTTCGCATGATAGCCAGTCTACGGCTAAGAAACAAGCATGAAATAAAAACAGGAGGGGGAAAAAAAAATTGAACCAGTCACAAGTCACCCATCCTTCTCAACTCATGAACCCTGTTTCCCACCGTTTGCTCCAACGCCAAAAAAAAATGACAACCAAAGGCAAAGGTGACGAAACAGTATTGTGTTGCCTTGATATTCCTTCCTGTATAAAAATAGGATAAGGGGGGGATATTATCATGAGTTGCGAGCCAAAAGAACAATACGAGCACCTCCCTTGTTTCGCAAGTGCTGCGATCGTACCAGTCGTAGTATCGTTTCCCCATCTCTAGTTTCCCAGCAGCGCAAAACGAAAAAAAAACCCAAATCTCCACTCCCCGTATGTCACCTTGTTCACCGCTTCGCAGCAAGGAACCTAACCAGGAACTAGCTACCTACATGATAGTGTATTGAGTTAGTGGTTGTTGATGTTGTCGTGCTTCGGTGTTCCGGCGAATTTGCAACGATGCAAAGTCGCCCAGGGGGTACCCTCTAGGCGTCACCCTCTGAAATCCTCCATCCATTAGATGATGAGCCCCGATGGTGGCGGGACCGAATCTCCAAGCTTTGAGTTTTGTTCGACCATCTAAATTGCGACACTCCACGTCAGCGACAATGAACTTGATATCAAGAAAGGGCATGGCCCAAGTAGAGATGATGGGAGGAGAACTTACATCTTGACACGCCCGTCGTCGCCACAAGAAGCAAGCATGAAGGGGTCGGCAGGGTTCCACGAGACTGCATTGCAGCGAGGGTGGTGGCCATGCAGGCGCTCAACGGCAGCACCGGTGTTTTTGTGCCAGATGAGGATATTCCCATCTTCACTGCCGCTGAGCACAAAGCTTTCGCTAGGTCCGCCGAAGGAACTTCGAATAAGAAAGTCGCCGCCGGTGTGACCAAAGAACTTCTGAATAGAGTTGCGCGTGATGAGATCAATCAACTGAGCCTCCCCATCCTGCTTGTTGACGAGCAGGTGATGGGAGTCTTGGCTAATGCTGACTGAGGTAGGACGGGCCTTGAGTTCCATGTCGAACTCCAGCTCCCGAGTGATGGCGTTGTATACGTGAATGGTATGCATGTCATCGACGGCAACAAGCCAACGCCCATCGGGTGAGCCGCAGAGGTCTTGCACACGATGTCTCTTTCCCCACTCGTAGATGCTGTCATCATGTACATCAAAAGTACAAAGGCCATGCTCGCGATCAAGCGTTCCGACCGTAAAAGATTGACTATCCTGGGCCCAAACGCAGCTACTAACGGGCTCATTAAAACGCTTCAATTGCTTGAGAAGCAGCCCGGTCTGCAGGGATTCGTTAGTTAGTATTGATGCGTTCGTTGTATTTGGCTTGGGAAAGATTACTTGCCTGAGTATCCCACAGTCTCGCATACTTATCCTGCGAACAACACACGATCATGGTGTCATCGGGGCTGAATGCGATGTTACCAACACCACCCTGATGATCATTTAACCGCCGCAAGACGGAAAAGCTTCTAGTATCCCACAGAACTACCTGCTCCTTGCTACCGCAGGCGGCCAACTTGGTCCCATCGTGAGAGAACTGGACCTGCCAGACCTCTTCGGCCAGATCAGGGAGCTCAATTGCGACCTCGGTGGGGAAATTTCTTCGGTCACAAAAATGATCAGAATACAATGATGGTGACAGAGCTTCTGTGTGGTAGAGACATGTATCGATTTGGCTCTGTTTGACTTGCTCCAGAAGAACAGCAAGCCGGTTTTCGGGTAACATGACAGATGGTGAAATACATTCTGGACCGTATTAGTAAGTCTGCGGTGCAGATGTTTGGTAGCAACATACTCGATAGATCTGATAATAGTCTTTTCCGAGACTCTCCGTTGGCGCCATCCCACTCCGCCTTGGCCATGAGATCATCAGTCGACCGACACATAAGCAGACTGGAAAGGAAATGAAGTTTAGTAGTATCATGAGAGAGCGGGGTGAGCTCTGAGCGGAGCACCATGAGAGCATGTGTTGTATCCCTTCGCTCCAGCAGCTCTAAAAACTTCTGTTGTCTGAGCCAGAACCTCATCCCGTTCCGATCTGAACCCGGTGCCAATACCAGTCCATTCCCTGGTCCATCTGCCTCGTATGACGCACCAGCCAACAACTGCTCGGCCATGGACCAAGAACCGCTCAACACGGCCGATCTGAAGCCAGCAACAGTTGGGCTTTCCAACTCAAATCCGCTCTCTTGGCTCACGTTCTCCGCGGCGGCTTGATATCCCATATCCGACAAAGCTTGGATAAGTAATCGAGTTACTTCTTGTCGATCATGGCCGAAGTATGTGGAGAGTCGCTGGGGATTGCCCTTGCCGTTTACAGCGGCGCCCGCCTTGTGTCCATTTGTGACGCCTGCTGTAGCCGACCGTTGAGGCTGAGAAGATCCGTTCGAATATCCCAGAGGGGCACCGTTATGCGGGTCAGGCGACTCGCTCTCTCCCATCATGGTGTCGCCTCGTCGTCGTTTAGGAGCAGGTCCACGGGTGGTGTCTTCGGCGTCAGGGCCTCTCTCGCTGTTTCCACGCGCAGGAGCAAGCCCTGATGGCAGCTCAGGGGTAAGAGAGCGCTGGCGTCGTCCGAGAACCTGGGACGGCGCTTGACTCGGTGGTCGGGCGGGACGGGCAGTCGAAGAACCTATATTCGCAGTGCCGGTCGAAACTCGGTCTTGAGACGCTTGTTGGTATGGTGAAGGGATGTAGGGAGCGACGGAGGTGGGATAGAGAGGAACGGGAGAATCTTCAGCGCTTGAAGTAATCGTGGGGGTCTGCAGCGTGGCTAGTTCGTCGGAGGTATGTACGGGGCGTCCGGAGAGGGAGCGGGAACCGGAGGAGTCCAGTTCGGCCTCTCCGCGGCTGGTTACCGCGGTGGGATCGGACTAGAGGGTTAATAGGGAGCTGACCGGTGGTCAGGAGAGTCAGGCATTCGGCAGAAACGGTGTCGAGAAGCGGGAGCGTTCAAGGAGGCGCCTTCGGACGTTTGGTGTATGTGAACTGTTGAGAGCGGAAGGTGGAGGTGGAGTCGGTGGCGGAGGCACGTATGCAGAATCACGTAGGCGATAGACTGTATATACGTGATGCCCAGGTTTCTGTGGTCGGGAGGAGGAGGTGTCCGCAGCCGAATGTGAGTTGATGGGGATGATGAGAGCTGAGGGAAGAGATGCGGTTGTTCAGGTTTGGAGGTGGTCTGTTGGCACGAGTATGTCCGTCCGTGCTGCTCTGCGCTGGCCTGGGATCTGCTTTTTAGTGGTGGTGAGAACAGGGAGGAATGGCGCTGTGACTTGCTGTGCTTAGGCGATTGGCCCCTTGTAGCGGGACAGTGTAGGCAGCGTCTGGAGAACCTGGGTCAGGGACAGTCGAGTGCTTCAGTGGATATCAGGCCCCAGATTTCAGTGGGTGAGGAACATGGGTGCGAGTAATTGGATGTGCTGGCTGGGTGGGGCACCCGGGTACCCCTCGGCCGCGGCCTTTATGGGAATGGCTGGCCTGGGCCTTGACGGGATATTTCAGAGGGCCTCACATCGCTCCTTAGCATGAACACTGTCAAAGCTTCGGCCGAAATACGGAAACATCGTGAATTGGTTTGTATCTTGGGGTTTATATTGTTACACGCAAATGAGGTATTCCAGCTCATCCACGCACAAGAGGGACGGCATGTAATCCATTGGCACCCGTATAGGCATAGGCTGTATGTACCCAGGCCATCACACCATACCACTAACAAGCCTCGACTTCGGGGACTAAAAGCAGCGGCAAAGGAGCTGATGACGTCTCTCCTTCCCATAGTCACATGGATGAAGCGGTAATACCTACAATGCCGAAAGGCTATATCATTTCACCCGTCCAATTTAATAATATGGTGGCCGAGCTGATGTTTTTTTTTTGCTGCACGATTCCCCTGCACGTAATAATCGAGACTCCCAGTAGGGTATATTGCCCTCGTAGCACATTGTGAACTTGATTGTGTGGCATCTTGGGTGTCGTGCTAAGAGACCCGTGTGACTGAATGACCCCACTGTCTAACGGCCTGCTGATAAGCATATCCCCTCCTTCAAAACAATCGGACCAAACCAGATGTATAGTAGCATGTATCTCGGCGATGAATTTCTCAACCAAATTGTTATATTCTGTTTCCAGAATCGGTAATTGCTCAAACTGCGGTATCGAAAGTGGGCCTTCCTGAGAAGACACCATAGGATTCTATCAAAGACCTTCAGATTACCCGGCACTAACGAAGCCATCCACACTTGCATGTCTCAGAGTTGAAATTTCGGTTACTTGGGATAAGCTGCTCACTGAAAATCCGACGCAAAAAATACAAATCAACTTTGGTATTTATTCCAAATTGGACAATCATCTACTGGACAGTCAAAAGTTGGAAGTCACAGGTGGACATGCTCAGGGCTTAGTGAAGGTCGCATCAGGATGTCAGTACATTGCAGATATCAACAAACATGACCTCATCCGCATTTCTCCGACCATTGGCGTTTCCATCTTTGTTGTGTGCACGTGTGCACGTACAGATGGCCAGGTGAGCAGTCAAGGTGAAAACAGTAATTGCATATATTGTTACGCTTTCGGGCAGTAGAACGCTGCATAACGGCCTTGTGAGGTGAATTCAGATATTGTTTCTACTTCATCTTGATACCTCCTTCATCAGAATCGATTTAGTCACTTACCAAATGTAGTATTCTCGCGCCTGGTGTGGTATTATTCTTATTTCTGCCCCCCCTGGGCGGCAATACCGGTGACTTGGACCATAAGGTAGCCACCCGCAAGGCATCAACATTAATTGTCTCGGGCACCACATCATCTGGTGACGTTATCACCCAGGCTGCCGAATTAATTCAAGGCTTCAGCCACAGGCAGGGGCAGGAAGTAAATAGGTACCCAACTGTGTGGTAATCACGTGCGCTGTTTTTTCTGGCATCAGAAGCCTAAGGTACCAACTGTAGGCCTCCCAGAAATCTGGGCTCCCAGGGGTGGCGCGCCACATTGTGGCTTTGGAATGTGACACCCCAGGAGGGCGGCGCAAGTTAGTGTCATTTTCTTAGGCTCGTGAACTCGGTGTCGTCTTGTGAGTCCTCCTTATTCCAGCAACTTGACGATTTTCCATATTTCACGACCTCCACCGCCACCCGGCTTCTTCCCATCCATTTAAACCTGAATCATATTCGGGACCGCCGTATAAATTTCGGCTCCGCCTTTCTTCCCCCCTCGATCTTAAACTTGCGCAGCGCTCCAGGAGTTATCCCCGGCCGACCGCCCCTCCCAGCAGCTCAACGAGCCCCCTTCCACCTCACCGTCAAAACCTCCGATTCCACCGATCCTGGTTATACCTGAAGCTCCAGAGGACGTTTCCACACGATCCCGAACATGAGCGGAAACCTCTCAACGCCGGGCGGCATTTCGGATCCCGCCCTTATTCAGTAAGCTCTCCCCCCGCGGTGAGACCCCATACACAGCTGTCTCTAATCTAATCTTCGCTCAGGCTCGTCAACAAGTTGCAAGATGTTTTTGCGACCGTTGGAGTCAACAACCCCATTGACTTGCCCCAGATCGCCGTCGTCGGTAGTCAGTCAAGTGGAAAAAGTTCGGTTCTTGAGAACATCGTCGGTCGAGACTTGTGAGTGCCCTCCACTTCCGCTAAACTCAACCCCTCCATCCGCGCTTTGGAACCACCATGACTGACTCACCATCCATAGCTTGCCCCGAGGTTCCGGTATCGTAACTCGACGACCCCTTGTCCTCCAACTTATCAACCGTCCCGCACAATCCAATGGTCTCAAGCCAGAAGAGATCGACCTTGGCTCCGACAAGGCGGCCAACGCTGACGAGTGGGGAGAGTTCCTCCATCTTCCCGGCCAAAAGTTTTTCGACTTCAATAAGATTCGGGACGAAATCTCGAGAGAAACCGAAGCCAAGGTTGGCCGGAATGGTGGCATCTCCCCTGCTCCCATCAACTTGCGCATCTATTCCCCCAACGTTCTCACTCTCACCTTGGTCGATTTACCTGGTTTGACCAAGGTTCCTGTGGGAGACCAGCCCCGAGATATCGAGCGACAGATCCGAGAGATGGTTCTTAAGTACATTGGCAAGTCGAACGCTATTGTCCTCGCTGTCACTGCTGCCAACCAGGATCTGGCCAACTCGGACGGTTTAAAGCTTGCGCGCGAGGTTGATCCGGAAGGTCAGCGAACCATTGGTGTCCTTACCAAGGTCGATCTCATGGACGAGGGAACGGATGTCATTGATATTCTTTCCAACCGTGTCATTCCCCTCCGACTCGGCTACGTTCCCGTGGTCAACCGAGGTCAGCGAGATATTGACAACAAGAAAGCCATCAATGCTGCGCTGGAGGCTGAGAAGAACTTCTTTGAGAACCACAAGGCCTACCGCAACAAGAGCAGTTACTGCGGAACCCCCTATCTAGCCCGCAAGCTCAACTTGATTCTCATGATGCACATCAAGCAAACACTTCCCGATATTAAGGCCCGTATTTCCAGCTCCCTCCAAAAGTACACCGCTGAACTGGACGGCCTTGGTCCTTCCATGCTTGGAAACAGTGCCAACATTGTCCTCAACATCATCACTGAGTTCACCAACGAGTGGCGAACTGTTTTGGATGGTAACAATACCGAACTTTCCAGCACCGAGCTTTCAGGTGGTGCCCGTATCAGCTTTGTCTTCCATGAGCTCTACTCCGGTGGTGTCAAGGCTATCGATCCTTTTGATGTTGTCAAGGATGTTGATATTCGCACCATCTTGTACAATTCATCTGGTTCTTCACCTGCTCTCTTTGTTGGCACTACTGCTTTTGAGTTGATCGTCAAGCAGCAAATTAAGCGTATGGAAGAACCCAGCTTGAAGTGTGTCTCGCTCGTTTACGACGAACTGGTTCGCATCCTATCTCAGCTTCTCGGTAAGCAGCTTTACCGCCGCTATCCCCAGCTCAAGGAGAAGATGCATGCTGTTGTCATTGGCTTCTTCAAGAAGGCTATGGAGCCCACAAACAAGTTGGTCCGGGATCTTGTTTCCATGGAAGCATGCTACATCAACACTGGCCACCCTGATTTCCTAAATGGCCACCGAGTAGGTATTTTCCTTGTAGATTCCTGTCGCATTTGCTAATTCTAACAGGCCATGGCCATTGTCAACGAGCGGTACAACCCCAGCAAGCCTGTGCAGGTTGACCCCAAGACTGGCAAGCCTCTTGCTTCCACTCCCCGAGCCGCCAGCCCTACTGTTCCTGAAGAGGGCACCTCCAACTCGGGTTTCTTTGGCAGCTTCTTTGCTGCCAAGAACAAGAAGAAGGCTGCTGCAATGGAAGCCCCCCCTCCTACTCTCAAGGCCTCTGGTACCTTGTCTGAGCGCGAGAATATTGAGGTTGAGGTTATCAGTATGTATAGCCCATTGTAAATTAACCCAAAGACACCACTAACCGTGGCGCAGAGCTGCTGATTTCTTCATACTACAACATTGTCCGACGAACCATGATCGACATGGTTCCCAAGGCCATCATGCTCAATCTAGTCCAGTAAGCCCCACGTGCTTCATATTTCGAATCTTCAACTAACCGCGGTCTAGATTCACCAAGGATGAGATGCAGCGAGAGCTCTTGGAAAACATGTACCGAACCGACAGCATCGACGAGTTGTTGAAGGAGAGCGATTACACCATCAGAAGGCGAAAGGAATGCCAGCAGATGGTCGAGTCTCTGGGCAAGGCCAGCGAGATTGTTGCCCAAGTACAGTAAATACCCGAACATTGTAAGGACGAAGAATCAACACGACTGCCATCACGGCCTCTACCCCCAACCTCCAACCCCCACCACTATTGTTCTTTTCTCGGCCAACATTGAACGGGTCACCAGAAGAGACTCTTGCGAGCCTTGCTTCCATGTATGCACCACACAGTGCCGCTTCGCTCACCCGAAGCTTCAAGCACTTAACTTCTCCTCCCTTTTCTCATGCGCTGAAGCACAAACACCACCCCCAAACGCCTCCTTGTTATTTTCTTCGATACCATGTCACTTGTCCCGGGGAGGAGAAACATAGAGTAGTAGACTGCTTAATGAAAATTACACGGGATGATGGATGATAAATGGCTTTATGTTGTTTTCTGGCCTTTGTTTCTACTTGCTTTTGTCCCCTCATCCCACCCGATCGGGATACCTGGAGACAAAAAAGGAGGGAGTGATGGTCTGAGAGTTGGCAACTTCAGTCTCGGGCCGAGGAAAGGGTTTTTTTTTTCTTGTTTCGGGAACCGGAGTATGAGAGAGTTTTATCGTGGTGTAAGCCGATGCTTTGGGACGTCTCTTGTTGGTACCTTCTTATCTGCTCGTGTCCAAAGCATTGCAGCAGCTAGGTAGAATACATAATCTTCCCCCCCCTTACTGGACCAGACCAAGACATTGGGTTTGCGTTAGAATCTCCATTTTGTTGTTTCTTTGCATGATTTGTAGTTTGAACCCGTAAATCTTTTGGTTTATTGGTTATTGGCTGGTCGTTGCTGGCTTTTTTCTTTCAGCCTTTGTTGGCATCCTAGCTCGCATTCCCAGAATGAAGTTATACCATTCACTTTAGGGGGCTGTGTCCAGTGTTATTTTTGAGTATTTTGTCCCAAATCGGACACGCTATATATATACATATGTACATGTGTGTTTTGGCCAGGTTCAAATTCCGCAGGGCCTTGAATATGTTCCCTATAATTTCAGATAGCATTTCATGTCGCTCGTTTAAAACGCCTCTAGAATGTTCCGCTACGTCATTCATACATGTCCTTAATCATTGTCATAACCTTGTCCGTTATAACGCCTGTAAACTACGTAGTGATGCCAAAGCAGAAAACACAAGCAAATGCCTGTGCATCCCAAAGCATGTATTGTTTCAAATTACCATGTCCTATGAATCGCTCACCAAGTCAGGCGTGTCTGAGCAAATCTCCGGTCATGCAGACCTGATTGCAGTCCTCGCGTCCCGACTTGAACATCGGCTGTCCGGGTGCGAAGATCAAAGTCGACGGCGCGAACCATGACCCGTTTTTCTTCAGGAATGGTTCGTGGTATTCTCTTGCCGTTGTCGATGTCCATAGTTGGCTGACCTTCTATTGCTAGTGTCTCCGACTCCTCGAGGTTCATAACCCACGTGCAAATGTTGGCAACCATCGTGCTATCCCACATGCCTTCACGGCGGGCACTGCTTCGAAGGAGCTGGATGGCCTGGCGCCGGGTGACGGGGTCGCGACATTTGGTGCCAACCACGAACAATGGGGCGACAATGCCAAGGTCAGCCGCAAACCGCGGCTTGATGTGAGGCGCTGAGTATCCTGGACCCGAAAACATAGTCACAGTTTCCGAGTAGTGACAGACGTTTTCGTGGGTGCATTCGTCGGGGTTCGGACACCTTCGCGCAGCCGCCCTTTTCTCCTCGTCTCCTACAATCTCAACGGCCAGGTCAACGATGGCCTGGAACTGTGGAAGAAAGGCATCAAAGTCTGATTCCTTGTCACTGAACATCATTAGATACAGCACCTGACTGTTGGTTTGGAGCATTTTAAGCGCGGCAATGGCAGCCTTCTCCTGGGGATTTCGCGAGTGCCGTAAGTGAAACAGCTGCTCAAAAGCATCACACCATGTCTCAATTTGATGCTTGAACTCGAGTCCATATTCCCTCCAGGATCGAGGCAGCGTCGCCTTGGAGTCAGCCTTGGCAGCATAAAGACCTTCGATATAGCGCATGATTCGTTCGTTAAGTTTATCGCAAGCCGCTCGCGCTTCAAGAAGAGATGTAAAATTCTCAGGCATGGCCAAGGGCTCATCCCGGGGTGGTGAACCCATCCCAGTCGAACTTGGTGTGGACGGCGATGGGGCACTAGGGGGGCTGGATGCAGACTGCGGTGGGTTTAGTCGGATAACATACGGCTGCGGGAAGTGGAATGCCATATCGTACGACTTGGCCTGGATAGCCAAGCGAGTGAACATGGTAACGAGCTCGTCTTCAAGGGGGCTTTCCTGTGGTGCTGGAGAGTCTGTGAGGAGCCGATCTTGCTGCTGCGAACGGAATTTCTCGAGAAGGGCGATGCCATTTTGGATCTGGTTGATTGCTTGCCTGTGATCTCCAATAAAGGAGTCGAAGCAGGCCAGCAAAACATTGGCCATTATCAGGGTCCTGTGCGATCTTTGGTCCTGTGAGTTTAGACCGACTAGAGCGTTACAGGCATCCGAATACCGCTTTATGGCAATTTGCCAGTGGCTCATGAGGGCTTGGAATCGGGGGTTCGGGTTGGGAGTGACAGGGGCCACCGGCTCCGGGGTGTGTTCGAGCGTCTGGTAGAGAGCACCGAGGGCAATGACAGCATGCTTGATAGCAGCTTCGGAGTGGCACTCCTGGAGCACGCGGCGAGTCCAAAATTCGTTGTCAAAGTAGCCAGATAACTCGTTGGCGGTGTGGGACCTGAAGATTTCGAAGTATGGGCCTTCGGTTGGCGGGAGACGGAGACTCATAGATGGCTGGTACGTCGATGCCGATGGATTCAGGGCTGCGGCTTGCCTATGTGCAATCCTTTGGCGAGCTCGGCGGGGAGGCAGAATGACTTCGTTGGTATGGAAAGGAGGGCCCCCAGTGGATGAGGTTTGGGCACAGGCGAGGGGTTTGGGTGCAATACGAATCTCCTCGAAGGGGCGAGAGCCACGCGGTGGAGGAGGATAACCAGTGCAGGTCTTTTTGCTCCGGATGCACTGAGTGCAAGCCGGACGGGCCTCGTCGCACTTGATACGCCGCTGCCTGCAGACACGGGTGAGCTTTTGGAGGGGTTCAACACGGGGAGTGCGGGGATACACACTTGCAGTTTGTACATCCCGTCTTGACCTTTGGTTTGCTGGTTCGCACACGCTTTGGCTTAGGCTGTGATGTGAGTTCAGGAGGAGTAGCACCTCCCATAGCAGAATACGCAGGGGAAATGGGAGCAGGTGGTGCCAGTTTAAGAGGCGGGGGGGCTGTGGTGCTGCTGGGTGTGTTGGGAGTGTTGGTGGAAATAGGTGAGAGGTTCCCCAGATCGGAGCTCGGGTTGGGGTAGTTGGCATCCGTGTCTATTGACATACTTCCAGGGAGTTGTTGAGAATGGATTTGCCCAGAACGTTGGCCGTACGCGAAGGGGTTTGTGTGGGAAGTTGTCGGCATCATCGAACTTGACGGCCCAGCCGTGGAGGCACTCAACGAAGCCGCCTGCGACGGGGGCGATTTAGACTCATCTTTAATCCAATGGGACATGTGAAGGGGAGGATAGATTAGAGGTCCTGGTCAAAGACTGATGGCTGGTTTAGTTTCGTCCGAGGCGTAAGAATTCAATATGAACCCAACGTCCCTCTGTATGCTGATTGTAAGGCTGCTAGTGTGCAGAAAGGTGGGGAAGCGAGCCAGTATTAATCACAGTCTGATGGGCCAGACGATGCTTCCGCGTTGAGAAACTCGTAGAAACAAAATAAGAAGCTCTGCGAAGGATCATGGGCGGAGCATGACAGTCAGACAGGCCCCTGTTTCTTGATGAAGCGGGTCGGGATCCCCGATGTGGTTGCAGTCTGGAGTTTGGAGTTGGGGTGGGAAAACAAAGTCCGTCAGAAAGTCCGCCCTGGCCCCCCGCTGGCGAGATGTCTCACAAGCTGTCTGGAACAAAGGTGGCAGAGGTATGCCACAAACCGGGTTATTGGGAAATAAGGCGAGGATCAAGCAGGGCGAGGGCGATGCAGAGTGGTGAGGACAGCAGCAAAACGGGAAACGAATCAGGGCACAACGGCGCCCAGGGTGGGATGGAAATAAGGATGGGATATCTGGTGAAACGAAGAAACTGGCCATGGACCAGTAGGGTTAAAAGGCGAGATGCATTGCCCGGAATGATATGGTCATATACCGATGCCAAGAAGGGCGAGGGAGATGGAGACGGCCGTGGCGTTTGGGTGGCACGGGATGGTTGTCTCTTTTGCAGCGAGTACGCGCCCAGCCTAAGGTCCCCTACCAACCAGGACAGAGCAAGTCCACGGCGGCTATGAATGTGTCAGCCGGAGCAGCAGGTGTGAAGGCGATGGTGATGCATGGATGTGCAGGGAAGGTATGGTATGTGGTGGCCAGCAGGCAGGTGGTTTTAGTGGGATCTCATTAGTGGATCAGTGGGATTTAGTAGGGGCTTGTAGGGGCTTCTTGGCTGCTCGGGCGGTGGTGCCCTCCATCCGCTCATCCATTCATCCATCCATCCATCCTTCCTCCATCCTTCCTCCAGGCTGGCAGGCATGTATGCTCACCCGGCCCACTGCACTGGTAGGGGGGCTCTATGGCCCCGTCCCGCCAAACTTTTTGCTCATCCCACGATGGCGGGGGATCCACCCGCCGCCCTATACCCGACCAAGGTCTGTGAGCCCACTAGAGAGCCACGCTATATGTGACGTGGAAGGAGGAGCACCCTCTGCTACCCGCTGTGAGCTTCCCTCACTGAGAGCCGTGCAGCACAGCCACCCACCATATCGTGTGCAGAGTGGAAAGAAAGAAAAAATAGATGTTTGCGTTCCCTACAGGGGACTCCACAGGATCGGATACAAAGGTTTTAGAAAAATGTCAATTGCTATAGACCCAGCACATTTTGTTATTATCCCAACCAAAGGGGGGAAGGCAGGTACCCGGCTGCAGCTTAGTGCATCATGCAGATGCAAGCCCGTCTTGTCATCAGCTGAAAAAGGCAATCAGAAAAAAGAAATGAAGACAAAAAGAAAGAAAGTAAAAGAAGACAAAGGCATTCGAATTGCAGGTCCCAGGCCCCCGTTCTCCTTTGTGCGACCTTGGTTCGACTGGTGCGCACTACTCGCTGAGGCCCTGGAGCCGCAGCCTGGCCGTGTTATCGACCTACTAGTCGGTCCAAAAGGCGCCAGACCATGGCGTCAGGCCGTCCAGTGGACCCACCTACTCTATCGGGCTGTTTAAACGTGCTTAGCGCCAAAGCCCGCGGCATTTTGCCGGGACGGGTGGGGCATGTCAAATTGAGGCGTCCGGATCACATCGCGGGCGCTGTTTGACGCGCTTGGGAAGGGACACACGTGCTGAACATGGCAAAGGTTGGGGAAGGAAAGATATCTGGTTTTTTCGATGGTTGTCTACCTGTGTTCGTGGGAGCGAACCTAAGGGGTGTCCAAGGTAGGGGAGGGCCAATGGGAAGCGCGCGGAATTTTTAAACAAAGATTGGCAAGCACCAACCTGCAGATTACAGAGAACCCTGCGCTGCGTGTCAGCGTCCCCTGAGATGAAAAAGAAAAGGCCTTTCTGGTGGCGGGAGCGGATGCGCCCTCCCCTGTGCCGGCCCTGGGTGTTCAATGTAACCTGGGCGTTCGGCATGAAGCAGGATCCTTGACGTGAAAAGCCTATACTCCAGATCCATCCTCCGAACGTCAATTACCAAGTCAAAGCACCCCAATCCCCCTCCCCTCCCCCCCTCAAGATCATGATTCAGGGGTGGTGATCCACGACACCAATGTGAGTCGCTCAAGCCCCCAGTCCTTGCTGGCCCTGCCAGTCGGGCGTGGGTTGGGGCCGTCGGCACAGACGGGGATCGGTCCCTACCGAGCTCGCAGAGGTTGCGTGCACATCCCATCCCCTTCTTAGTGCACAGTAGACTCGGCCAAACCTCAAGGCAACCAAATTATTAATTCTCCAAGTCTCCAAACAACTGTGGCTTGATGACCCCAGTGCTTGGGTGCGCCACCCTGCAGCCAAGGACTCTAATCCATCTTATGGTTGCCGTATTCCGTATTGGCAAAGGTAGCTTGGACGCTCTCGCTGACCGTTGCATCCTTGTTTATTTTCTCACATTTTCTCAACCAGAAAATCAGACGGCGCAAAAAAGGAAATAAAATAAAAAGCTATACTCCGTTGCCAACTTCATCTCCGTCTCCGTCTCCGTCTCCGTCTGCATGATCCTAGGAATCCACACCCCTAAGTCTTGAGCTTGGGTGATTTCTGATTGTCGTCGCATCCGACGGTAGTTGCAGACCCTGGCACGAACGAAGTAACGTCAGTCTCTCGTCTCAATGTTGTGACACCTGCTCTATATTCAGGTACCATCTACAAGGGACCAGTGGCGCAGCGGCAGAGGAGCCGCCCGTGCACCTCGATATTGCACATCTCCACCACATTGCAGGTCCAAACTTTCCAAGGAACGGGTTACTGGAAGGATTGGGTCCCCATTGTTCGGTTTCGACCATGTGCAAGTGTTACGTACCTGACTGTGCACTCGCCTATCAAGAGGGGGAAACAAGAAAAAAAGCCAAGATTTTTGGAGGTTGGGGGGGGGGGGAGTGCAAGGCCTGTTCTGCGTCTCGGCCAACTACGTGAGCCCAGCGCTGAACTGAGCTCTTGCTCAACTGCAGCTAAACCAAGCCCCCCCAGTTCCCCCAGCTTGACATGGGAATGACATACCCCAGTCTCCCTTCAACCACAAATTTCTGAGCCCTTTTCCAAGAAGTACGAGATTAGCACTTACCAATGCAGTACAGACAGGTACATGCAAGTTTTGTCTTGTCTTGCTTGTGTCTTCACTTGTTTCTTCACATGAATCACCACAAGTCACTAGACATGAAGACAAGTTCGCGCGCTATATTGTGTCCAAAAAAAAATTTACTGTAGATCCCATCGGCGCGTTTCTTTTCGTATTGCCGTGTTATTTACATTCTTCAGCCTCACTCGGCCGGAGTGAGGGCCGTGGATTGTTGTCTCTCACCTGCTGCTCGTCCTCCCCACCAAAAAATATGCCGAGCAGATCCCAATCTTTCCGAGATAACAACCTGAAAGCACGGCAGCTCCGGGACTGAGCAACACACCAATGCCGGGCTGCATTTCCCCCCAAGGGGCATAGACCAAGAACTGCGGTCCCCCAACAGGCCAAAGCCCTGCAGCCAAAAATACCCATTGGGCTCTCCCTTCCCACGATCCCGGAATCGGAACCGGCGAGAATTCAATCCCGTTCTTGGTTTTTTCCCCAGATAGGCTTGGCAATCTGACAAGTTTCCCCTGTCTCGTGCTCTTTGAGTCTAAAATCAGACTGCCCAGCGGACCGCCGCACCCATTCGGGACCGAATGGGTCCGGCTTTCTTTGAGAAGGATTCCACGACCGCAGAAATCATACGTTGATTGTCTTCATGGTGCGTGCCCAAAGTACGCGATGCCATCGACACTTCACCCAGCGCCCGGCTCCTCGACAGCCCTACTTCAAAAATGCAAAATGTCGGTCAGTAAAACGGTAGCTCCCCTGCATGTCCACGTAATGTCGTGTCTATTTTTTATTTTTTTACCTGCTGCGATCGTCCTGCCAGGGTCGTGATAGTTTTTGTCTCCTCAATCCTCCTCTATGCCGTGCATTGTCATCCTTCGCGGGAGACCCGCACGGCATCCTCCGGGGCGCTTGAAGTCGTGAACTTGTCCATCACAGACATATGATTATGGAGCAAGGAGCTTACAAGTTGCCGAGGTGCGGTTGAGTTAGTTACCAGCCAGCTAGAGAACGTTTGACCTATGTCCGAGCCCATGTATTGAGAGCTTCGCTGGAGGGGGAACCTTGTGGAGGGAGGGCTGTGCAGCTGCATGGGACTTTTTGCCTCGTCCTTCGATGTTCAAGAGTCGATTTCATCTCTTTTCAGGACCGTAAGATTCGCTAATCAACCCAGATTCCTATTCTGGATTGGGGGACTATCTCGTTGTGGCTAGACAAAACCGAAATATCACGACACCGCCACTGTATATGGGTAAATGGTGCCCATAATGAGCATACAGGTATCCATGCCCGATTTACGGTGAGAAATGGCACGTATCAAGTCCCCCCTGGGCCGGTAGAGGAAAGCCGGGGGCCCAATAGCCTCACTAGTTTGCCGACCTCCGACCCATGGGGCGAGCAGTAATCCTACGGGCGAATTCCGTGGACTTCCAAGGGTACACTAACCCTACATAGGTACAGTAACGTGGAAACGCCACGGAGATGGCCATGATCCTACGATTGCATTTCACCTGGCAGCTGCTTCAGTTGGGTGGATACTCTTTGTTTGTGGGTAGTTGCCCGGCTAGTTGGCAGTGATTAGGGATTGCGATCCTTCTCCGTCACTCGGTCTTTGGGTTATGACAACATCAAGTTAACGTTTGTAAAATTAGATATGTCATTTACTTTGTGGCTTCTATTTAATCCGGGATCGCTCTGCGCCTGTCACTTGATCAGTTGGAAACAGGCAGATATTCAACTTACTTGTACCAATCATGTCAGATGCTCAGATATCCACGACATCCATGAACCACACACCCGAGAATTTTAAAACTCGCTCCTTTTGTTTAATATCTTCCCCGCACTTCCTTCTGTCCTTTCTTCGGTATTTTATTTCGGCGCTCCCATTTGTGCCGATATGTGACACACGTTAAATTGATGATACTCATCCCCCTTCCTGTAGGCTGTTGCGATGTCCACATTTTGGTTTTTAGTTCTATTGGTTTGTGTCCACACTGGTATATTTCTTGATATCCTTCTTGAATATGTCGCTTGTAGTGTTTTTTGGTGGTACGCGTTGATATGTTCTGCCAATGAGAAGATTTCAAATTCTGATCAAGCTATAGCGATCATACACATGTGTCCTCTGAAACCTAGGGTGGTGTCTGGAATAATGTGGGTGCGGCTGTGGCGGGCTTTTCTTTTTTTTTCTAGGGAAAAAGTAAAGAAAAATAAAAAGAAAGATCTCCCCATGTTTTACTTATGTGGATGAAGTGATGATCACCCCCGCGTCTAAGCATCACCATAACGAGAACCATTAGGTAGGATTCAGTTTAGTGATTAATGCACAGCAGCAGTAGATGAAGGGGCGTGACAATCCCAACCATATTAAAATAGACACAAATCAAGTGTATAATTGCAAATGACACCCATTATATCAATCATTATCAATCTCACCATCAGACAAAAAGATGCCGAGCCCTCAACATCAAGTACATGCTATAGGGTAGGTGTCATCTAAGGTACAAAAACTGCATAGCAAACTTAGTGTATATACAAGTACCCCAACATCCCACCATCAGTGGACCCTGACCAATGATACAGCTGGAAAAAGTTGAATGGAATCTGCGCAAAACATCATTGTATCAAACCTCCAAGTTGAGTCTCAATTCCGTCGATCAACAGGATACCATCGCCGAGGAGATTATTCTCACCCGATCAATTCATATAACCGAAGCCACTGCCGAACACTCGCTCGAGATGTCGCAAGATGACGCCCATCCCTTGCCCCCGCGCAATGCTTTTATCCACAACTCAGCTATCGCTGGTGCCATCATTGCGCCCCTCGTGATGGCGTTGCCGCCTCGAAAGATGGATATCCGGTTCTTCGTGCTGATGGGAACCTTCTCCCTCTGCACCAACCAGCTCGCCTACGAATACACTGGCCAGTCCATCTACTCACGGTTCGGCACTCGCCTTGGATCCATGTTTGGAACCGACCTCCCCGAGGGTGCCAAGCGCACCCAACAACTTCTCCGCGAGCACCGTGAGCGCGAGGCCGCCGAAAGAAAGAAGACAGCCGAAGAGAAGCAGGGCTTGGCCAAGGTGATCAATGACACATGGATGGGCAACGAGGGCGAGGACTGGAGAGAGAAGCGAGCTGAAGAGCACCGCCAGAAGTTTGCAGAGGGCAAAGGGTTTGGAGACATCATCATGGAGCAGGTGGCCGATGTGTTCAGCGGCAATTACAAGAACGAAAAGAAAGAGGGCACCGCTGGCGAAGGCGCGACACCAGAGAAGAAATGAACGGGCGAGCCAATGAGTGGACGGTGAAAAAAAAACCAAAAAAACACCAGCACTGGGCTAACGATGTCATGCGCACTGCGGAATCATTTGTACCATACTATTTACGACGAACTGGGAAAACATGAGTGAGTATGCGGATCATGGCCAAGAAAAGGCCCAGCAAGCGATGAAGCTTTGCTGCTGTAACATGTATGGAAGGCAAAGGGCGGAAATCTGTATCAATACTAGTAATTGAAGACCTCTCCAAACTGTTTCTTGGCAACCACTAAAAGATGAATTAATCTAACTGTGCCATTTGAGGCTTCGTGATTTGGCTTTGACGTTTGATTACGAAGGACCCAGTCGGAGACTTTTTTACGAGTTTTCAAAATGAGAGTTGGGGCCAACCCGACTCATGGAATATGGGGCAATTTTCGGTTGCTAGGTTCCGAGTGCAATCACCGTAAGATTGAGGTCTGAACGCAGCGAACTGATAATTCTTTCGATGGCGGCGCGGTGTCTAGGCGATTGCCAGGGCCTAGGCCGATTTGGTTGCTGATTTGGGTTAAGGGTCGTCTCAACGGTCTTAACTCCCGGCCGGCAGATCCGAAGAGCCAAGAGAAGGAAAAAAAAAAGTGGGCGAATAACAAAGCTCTGTTATTGTAAGTGTCGGTAGCTTGGTTTTGGAAGGGACAACAAGTTCATGGGCGAAAAGCTTAACAAATGATTAATCAAAGAACATGGGTTCAAATGAGGAGCGGCAAACCGGCAAGGAACAGAAAAAGAAGCCTGGGGAATATTGGTGCCCCCACCTGACTGCGTGCTTAATACGGGGTGTATTCGTCACCAGAGGGTGGCTCCGTCACATCCCATGGTGCCAAGATGTAAGGCTGTGGCTCGGTCGAGGTTCAGCCACCCGCGCATTTACGGCGCGGCGAGGCCCATTGAAGCGAACTGGACCGTATTTGGTAGCCCTACGGGTGGGCTGGACAGGTGGATGGAACAAAAGATCAGATGGAAAGAAATGGATCCGAGCATGGTTTGGTTTGGGGGGTGGGCATGGCTGCGAAGGGCATCAATGGACGAACCACGAGTGACGGGGATTGGGCCCTGACTAAAAAAGAAACATTGGTTAGGGTCAAGTGATGGAGAATTGACAAGGCTCGGTGCGCGCATTTTGCCCTGCGAGCCGGGAAGAGAAAATGAATTGGCAGGTCACATGAAACAGGACGGGTCACAGTGGGAACAGAGCATTGCGATGGAGGGGGCATGTTGTTTGAGAAGTGCGGATAACGCGACATGGAGAACATGAAGCACCTGCAGTCGGAAGTGAGAAAGAAGCTTCACTTTTGTGATGCACACACACACACTCACACCGTATATTTTCTTTTTCTCGTAGATGAGGCACAAATCGCGGCTGAACCTGTACATCAGAAGGTAAAGACGTCAGCTCCGCCCGCATGCGTGGGTGTATGTATGGGTGATCCCTTGAACGTGAATATTCAGCATGACAAGGAATCACATCCCATGAGATAGCGTCATTGCGGCTTTCAGTGGAGAAGCTTGCGAAAACACCACAGTTGCCAAAATATGTATTGAGAGAACCAACAACGTGTCGGATAACGGGCCCATGGCGGGATGGAGACAACTGGGTGGATGTACATACGTACACATAAGGCACTGTCGCATGGGCCTGAACGGTTTCCGTGACTTCTGTTGCTCTTCGGTAGCCTTAGTGTAGTGAGATTCTAAAACCGGAACATGGGCCAAGAGTCGGCTAAACCGCTTCGGGTCCCTGATCGACTGCCTTCTGGCTGCTCCATGAGCACAGCCCCGGCACTGCACGTCACCATATCTCGTCAAGTCAGCAGCAGCAGAGTACATGGCAGGACATGGTAGAGGCGCTGGGAGCGCTGAGAGGCGAACAGGTGTGAAATGGAGGGGGGGGGAGAAGGAGGACGAGGAATAAAAAAACAAGCGCCCTGCTGCCGGCGAAGTGTAGATCATGCTTGTACTTCCTCTCCTCGCCTGTCCCTCGTTTGATTTGTCCTGTCAACCACCAAATCGTTGCCACGACCACGACCACGGCCACGGCCACCCATTCACCAGACTTCGGGTACGTACGTAAGGTAGTAAGACGACACTGCTGCGCTGCGCTGCGGCCAACCCGGGGACCCGCTATTCCGATGCGTCGCCAGCACTCTGATCGCTGATCCGGCGAATAACAGTCTCCCTGCGAGCCCAAGCTGCCTTGTTCTGGAGCCAACGTCACCCAGACCCCCGTACCCTCGCTTTTTCTTGCGCGCCCAGCCCTGCGCCTCCGCCTTCATTGTCGGTTCCCTGTACCTTCCAGCAGCCTCAGGCGCCAGACTGGTCACCAACAGCGACCCCAGCCAGCCACCACTCCTGCAGGTCTGTTTTCTTGAAACCTCAAAACACCCGTCGGGCGCCTCCATTCCCTTCCTCTCTTCCTCATTTCATCCTCTGCGCCGTCGGAACCAACGAGCAGCCCACCGAACCGATCGCATCGCCTTCGTTCCGCCTCTACACCCTCCCCGTTCCAGCTAAAGGGCTCCGGCCGCGGCCTTAGCACCCTTGGCCCTTTCCCCCCCTTCTTTTTTTTTCTTTCTTTAAACGGCCCATTCGCTTGCATTTCTCAGCGGCTCGTCAATTCGTTCTTCCAACACAATGGCTTCCTACGACTATTATCATGGGCACCAGCAAGCCCCGTACACGAGTACGCAAACTCCTGGGCCTTACCAGCAAAATGATCAACAACCCCCCTACACCAGCACTCAGACCCCTGGGCCCTACCAGCAAGCCGGATATACTCCATCGCCGTCATCAACGCCTGCTCCCCCTTACCAGGCTTCCTACACAGCACCCACTCTGCCACCGCTGGGCGCCACGCACGATACTCCCTACGACAACAACAACAGCAATCACAACCTCAACGCCGCGGGCAACAGTCCCGTGAATCAGCACCCCGGCACCAGCCCGTCTCCCTTTGACACCGTCTTCGACGACAACGCGTACCCGATGAACCAGAGACCCGCCCCGGGTGCTAACTCGGGCGATCTTTCGCAGCAGGAATACTATCACCAAGACACTGCCTACCATGGCCGCACTGGTACAGGTCCTCACGCTCAGCCCGCACTTGCTAGCGTCGAAGACATTCCCTTGCAGGACCGACCAAACAAGGATGGTGACATGAACGATCACATCTACGACGCTCCAGGCGGAGCTGCTGGCGCAAAGAAAAAGAAGCAGAGGGGCAAAGTGAGACTTGGCGAGCTGGGAATGTTGGGATCTGACAAGAAGCGCATCCCTTGGATTGTCTACATTTTCTCTCTCGCCCAGGTTGGTGTCTTCATCGGCGAGATCGCGAAAAATGGTACGTGAAGATCTGACGTTAACCCCCCTGAACGCGAACTGACTTGTTCCAGCCATCATGACTGGATCTCCCATCATGATCAAGCCCTCGTTTAACCCCATGATTGGTCCCTCAACGCAGGTTCTCATCAACATGGGCGCCCGTTACGTCCCCTGCATGCACAATGTCGACGGTATCCAAAACTCCAACATCACGATCAGCTTCCTTTGCCCGAATGCGACCAAGAGCGACGAGACGTGCCCTCTGAACATCCTTTGCGGTTTTGGAAACAACGTCCCCAACCCCACTCCTGGCGGCAGCCTCGATGATAAGCCTGCGCCCAACCAGTGGTGGCGCTTCATCATTCCCATCTTTATGCACGCTGGTCTTATTCACATCGGATTCAACCTTTTGATGCAAATGACAATCGGTAAGGAGATGGAAATGGCTATCGGATCTATTCGTTTCTTCTTGGTATACGTGAGCGCTGGTATTTTCGGCTTCGTCATGGGTGGTAACTATGCTGCCCCGGGTATTGCTTCAACCGGTGCCTCTGGTTCTTTGTTTGGTATCATTGCCCTGACCCTGCTCGACTTGCTCTATTCCTGGAAGGAGCGCAGAAGCCCGGTGAAAGACCTCATGTTTATTCTTGTCGACATGGTTATTTCCTTTGTGTTGGGACTTTTGCCCGGTTTGGACAACTTCTCCCATATTGGCGGCTTTTTGATGGGCCTTGCTCTGGGAGTGTGTGTCCTCCACTCGCCCAACTCTCTCCGAAGACGGATGGGCCAAGATTTGTCTTACACTGCTGTCTCTCCCGGTACTACTGAGACACCCCCTCCTTTCTTCAAGAACCCTGTGGGCTTTTTCAAGGGCCGCAAGCCGCTCTGGTGGGTCTGGTGGCTTGTGCGAGCTGGTATGCTCGTCATGATCATCATCGTCTTCATTGTTCTCCTCAACAACTTTTACGTATCGCACAAGACTTGCTCATGGTGCAAGTATCTTAGTTGCCTTGTGAGTACACCCGGTTTCGTTCACAGCAAACCAGAGCATTGAGCTGACATGTTTATAGCCCGTTAATGGTTGGTGTGAACTTGGAACGATCAAGTCGTCCTAGATGGATATCGTATGAGAAAGGCGTGGATCACTATCGCGTTGGGATGAGTATTACTATTGCTAAGAGTGCATGGGGAGATATTTGGATAAGAATGCGCTGTTGGCCCAGGAAAGGGAGGCTATTTGCATTGCACAGCGTTGGCGTTCACGGTCATAGGGTTGCTGTTTGGGAAGCACTACGGATGTCAACCAAGGCCACATTAATGAAACCATGACTATTCGATATACATTTGGGTGTGATTCGGCATTAGTCGGATCTCTGGCCGGTTGACATATGTTTGATCTCACGATGGCGTGGGCCAAGGAGGAAGAGTCTATTGCATCATGCAACACTTGGCCCTTATCCACATATATGAAGATGATTTTGCAGATCGTGTTTGGTTGCATGTAGCTGGCAGGGCTTGACTGACAACTACATAAAAATTAATGCGTTATTTGGGTATTTAATAAACTGATAAACCATAGAGCTGGGTTTCTCAATATACGGTCCCCACCCTTCCTAGCCCGATGCGAATTATAACCCTAGCTATCTTATCATAGAGATGGATATGCAGCCGTTGTGACATGGATGAGTAAGGGAAAAAGCATTGACGTGTGAGTGTGAGTGTATGGATGCATTTGGGGGGGCGCTTGAACGCGCCGGCATTCTATTTACTGCACTGATAGATTGTGATTTGACCAGTCAAGGGTTCGTGAGGGAGCACAAACAAGGTTCAATGCTGTAGGTGGCTGCCGTCTCGCATAGGAAGCACTTCATCGTGGAACCGTGCTCAATTCTACACAGGGCACTGACACTTCTCTCAAAGGACGCCGCGTTTGAACCCTTCCAGCTTGACGTGGTCCCTGAAACGCTTGGGCCGTTCACCATGTATCCCGGCATCAACTCGGAATCTTGAAATGTTTTGAGTGATCCTGGTTGCATGGTTTTTCTATGGCCGTATGGATGTCATGACAATGGTTTGGAAATGATGGTGAGAAGCCGGTGCGGCTCGTTCTTGAATTCTCACTGTGACAAGATCGTCCTTTGTAAACAATGCATTAACGAACTCCATAGTCATCTATACATTCATGATTCCCATCCCGTGCTCTTGCACCAGCAAATTGAGATAATTTAACATTAGGGATTCCAAAAATGCCACATTCCCAGTGAGATCATGTACGAAACGCCATCAGCCGCAAGACAATCATGTGGGTGGACAGACCAAAGGGACATCAGCCTGATCTTTTAACCCTCCATCCAATGCCCATTAAATAGGATTCTTTTCCAATATATTCTTCTTATTGAGATGTCATCCTCACCGCTTAGTGTACCCAAGCACTGCCAGACGACCGCCTGCCTCTCTCGTACAGCCACTTGTTGTTCAATCCAACACTTGTTCGCTTGCCTCCGGAGGGGCTAGGGGATGTAGGA
Organism: Calonectria crousiana; assembly: GCA_013406985.1. Taxonomy (NCBI): domain Eukaryota; kingdom Fungi; phylum Ascomycota; class Sordariomycetes; order Hypocreales; family Nectriaceae; genus Calonectria; species Calonectria crousiana. The sequence goes on from VTGD01000089.1 coordinate 211,402, forward strand.
TCGGGGAAAAGGTTGGTAGAGGTGCTGGCACCAAAGGGGCTGCCCGAGCTGATGGATGATCGCCGCCCATTAAAACTCTTCTGGAAAAGAGGACTGCCAAGCGGCGAGCCGGTGTTCTGCATGGCCGGGCTACCGCGATCAGAGAGAGGCGAATTGTTGTAACTTGCCCTGCTTCCAACAGATCCAGCCAATGAAGGCGTGCGAGAATATCGGGGAGGAGTGCTGAATTTGGCATCGGGTGTGGCTGCGCCGGAGGTGGGGGGGAGGTTCAGGAGTTTGCGCTGGGCGGCGGTAAGAGGGATGTCGGAGAGGTCATCCTTAGGACGGATGAGGGGAAGGCATGCAATGCCAATGTTGAAGATGGGGACAAGTTGGAAAATGAACCACGCCCAGCTGACATAGAGTCTAACAGATGAGGGGACCCTGAGCAAGGGAGTTAGCGACGAAGAGCTTGGATATGGAGAGGGGTTGGGTGAAGCCTACGCCTGAGATCCAATATTGAGTTTGGCAAGCAGCTGGGCAGACCAAAGACCCAGGAGCCCGACGACGTTGTATGCTATCTGGCGCACGTTCTTTTCGGAAAAGGTAGTCGCATTGCGCCGTCTGGTGATTTCATCCAATCGAGGATGTCTCCAAGTACCGGGGCTGTCCGTGATGGGAGGGCCGTTCAGTGCAGCGGACTTGATTGGGGTTGACGGCATGTTGGTAGGTGTATTATGGTTGCGCAGGAAAAGGGACAACGGCTGCGACACGGACCGAGGTTGGGAATGTACTTGTTTGTGTATATCAACTCACGATGTTCTCCTGGGTTGACTTGTCGCGATGTCGAGCAGAGGAAACGAATGCGCGAGGATGCTGGAAAAACGAAACAAAGGAACGAATCGTCTGCTAAAGCTGCTGTGGGTTAGTAGTAGATGGGGCTGGCCGAAGCCGTGGTGAGGGCGGTTGCTCCCTTGGTTATTGGATTTGTTGATTCCAAATGAAGGTGAAAGAGCAGGCCGCGGCGACATCCAGCAAAAACACGAACCCACCTTGCTGGCCTTGGCTCAGACAGGTTGCAGTGAGCGACCAGGCACGGACCAGCGACTGAAGGTGCTAAGCCACACAACTAAGCTACAGCTAAAACCCCAACGCCACAGCCAACACCAAATCACGTGATACCATTAATCCATGGTGGGGCAAGTCACGTCACGTTCAATCTGAGGCGCGTTTTCGCGGTGCTGATCAATTAAACTCGTGTAGTCCATTTCGCCCATGCCGGACCCGTGCAAATTGTTCCCGAAGCAACAGCCTTGACCCTAAATCAACAGTTGGCAAAATCCAGTGTTTGCAACTCCTTCATGACGAAAAGTCTCTAAAATTGTTGATACCAATTTAATAACCCCCCTTTACTTTTTCTTTCCTCTTTCTCCCACTTCACAGCGCAGGCCGTTCACGTTATGGCGAGCGCCGTCCTCCCTCAAAAGCGTGTGTTGGGCGAGTCCCTCACCCTCCAGAACATCCCATCCACCCCATCTTCATCAAAGAAGCGCAAGGTCGAGCCAGTCTCATCACCACATGCGGCTCGATTCAACAGCTCTCAGAATGATACCCGGTCGAAGCTGCTGTCCAGCCAGCCCAAGAGCACCTTCGAATCTGAAGTGCTTGAGAAGCTGAGCCAAGACATTTCAGAGGCAAAGCGCAATAACACAGAGAAGGATCAGGCTTGGGCGCGACCGCCAGTCGTTGACTTTGTCCCCGAACGTGATAGCCTATGCTTCCAGTCCATTGAGGCTGAAGAGGGCACTCTTCATGGTGGTAGGACTACCGTGAAGCTTTTCGGTGTCACAGAGCAGGGCAACTCAGTCATGCTGCATGTAACTGACTTTAAACATTACTTGTATGTCCCTGCGCCTGTTGATTTTCAACCCCAGGACTGTGCTGCCTTCAAGGCGTACCTGGAAACACAAATTGCCCAGCATCAACCAACAATTCATTCGGTCTCCATGGCGATGAGGGAAAATATCTACGGCTTTCAGGGCAATACTGCCAAGCCCTATCTCAAAGTCACGGTTACAGACCCTAAATTTATTGGCAAAGTGCGATCGACTATTCAGACTGGAGCTGCGAACTGGAAACGCATGTGGAAGACGGGTGGTCAGGAAATCATGACCTTTGATAACATTCAATATGTCCTCCGATTTATGGTGGATTGTCATGTGAGAGTTTCTGAAATTTTGTACGACTCGATTGCTAACTATTTGCTAGGTTCAAGGTATGTCTTGGGTAGAGGCACCGGCCAAAACCTTCAAATTAATACCAGACCACCTCCGACAATCGAACTGCCAAATCGAAGCCGAAGTCAGCTATCTTGACCTTGTTGCGCATAAACCCGAGGGCGAGTGGTCCAAGATGGCCCCTCTCCGAACCTTATCCTTCGATATCGAATGTGCGGGCCGAAAAGGAATTTTCCCCGAAGCGACTCACGATCCCGTTATTCAAATCGCCAACATTGTCACCAAATACGGAGAGAAGAAGCCATTTGTTCGCAATGTCTTTTGCCTACAAGAGACGAGCTCTATTGTAGCAACTGAGGTCCTTGAGTTTGAAAAGGAAGAGAAGATGCTCAGTGATTGGCAAAAATTCCTTGTCGAGGTTGATCCCGATATCATCACCGGATATAACATTGCCAACTTCGATTTTCCATACCTGCTAGACAGGGCCAAGCACCTGAAGGTTAACGGGTTCGAATATTGGTCTCGTATCCCCAGTGTTCCCTCCAAGGCAAAGGAGACCAATTTCTCGAGTAAGCAGATGGGCAACCGAGATACCAAGGCTACCAACACCAACGGAAGACTGCAGCTTGATCTTCTGCAGTTGATTCAGCGAGATCACCACTTGCGAAGTTACACCCTTAATTCGGTGTCCGCGCACTTCTTGGGCGAGCAGAAGGAAGATGTGCACTATACCATGATCACAGAATTGTTCAATGGTACACCCGAGTCTCGCCGACGTCTCGCCGTCTACTGTTTGAAAGATGCCTACCTCCCACAGCGACTCATGGATAAGCTCTCCTGCGTGGAAAACTATACTGAAATGGCAAGAGTCACAGGTGTACCATTCAACTTCTTGCTTTCACGAGGACAACAAATCAAGTTTGTCAGTCAGCTGTTCCGAAAAGCTCTGGAGCAGAAGCTTGTTATTCCCAACATGAAGTCAGAACAATCAGATGATCAATACGAGGGTGCCACCGTCATTGAGCCCACTCGAGGGTACTATGATGTCCCCATTGCTACACTCGATTTCGCATCGCTATATCCTAGTATTATGCAGGCCCACAACCTGTGCTATACTACCTTGGTAGACAAGTCAGCAATTCAGGCTTTTGATCTGAAAAAAGACGAGGACTACATTGTCACACCCAACGGTGACACATTCGTGACTATCAAACAGAGAAAGGGATTGCTGGCACAGATTCTTGAAGAACTGCTGTCTGCGCGAAAGCAGGCCAAGCGTGAGCTAGCTGTCGAGACCGACCCGTTCAAGAAGGCTGTGTTGAACGGTCGCCAGCTGGCTTTGAAGATCAGCGCAAACAGTGTGTACGGTTTGACAGGTGCCACAACAGGAAAACTTCCTTGTCTTGCAATTGCCAGTAGTACGACCAGTTTTGGACGACAGATGATTGAGAAGACAAAGGACGAGGTAGAAAAGAGGTACTGTATCGCCAATGGATATTCCCATGATGCCCAGGTTATCTACGGTGATACCGATTCGGTCATGATCAAGTTCGGTACCGGAGATTTGAAGGAAGCCATGAAATTGGGCGAGGAGGCGTCGAAGTACGTGTCCGACAAGTTCATCAAGCCGATCAAACTGGAATTCGAAAAAGTGTATTTCCCGTATCTCCTAATCAACAAGAAGCGATACGCAGGATTGTACTGGACAAAGCCGGAAAAGTACGACAAGATGGACACAAAGGGTATCGAGACGGTGCGGCGAGACAATTGTCTGCTGGTGCAAACTGTGATTGAGAAGGTGTTGCGAATGATCCTGATCGACCGAGACGTGTTGGGTGCACAAGAGTGAGTTCCGATTCCGCTCCGAATAAAATTGAGGTTAAGGGTGGGGTGCTAACGGCGGCAATCCAGCTATGTCAAGGAGACGATTGCAGATCTGCTGCAAAATAAAGTCGACATGTCGAAATTGGTCATCACCAAAGCGCTCACAAAGGACGATTATGCCGCAAAGCAGGCGCACGTCGAACTGGCGCAGCGTATGAAGAAGCGAGATGCGGGCTCGGCGCCGGGACTCGGCGACCGAGTGGCCTACGTCATGGTCCGAGGCGCGGCGGGGGCTAAGAACTTTGAGAAATCGGAGGATCCCATCTACGTTCTGGAGAACAACGTCCCCATCGATACGCGCTACTACCTGGACAACCAGCTGGCTAAGCCACTGGGGCGCATTTTCGAGCCGATTCTCGGGGAGACGAAGGCGAAGTCGCTACTCACCGGAGACCACACACGGACGATTTCGGTTGCGGCTCCCACAGTGGGGGGTCTGATGAAGTTCGCCAAGAAGACGCAGACGTGCATGGGCTGCAAGAAGCCATTGACGGCTAAAGACGAGAAGGAGGGGGCGGTGTGCGCCAACTGCGCGCCGCGTGTCGGCGAGTTGTACAAGAAGACGCTTGATCGCGTGTCGGACCTGGAGGTGCGGTTCGGGAGGCTGTGGACCCAGTGCCAGCGGTGCCAGGGGAGCATGCACTGCGAGGTGATCTGCAGTAGTAAGGACTGCCCAATTTTCTACATGCGGATGAAGGCCAAGAAGGACCTGGAAGACTCAGGGCGAGAGCTGTCGCGATTTGACGCGGACCAGGCGGCAATGTGGTGAGAGGCAGGCAAGACGAAGCGAGGCGGAGAATAGGCGGGGAATAATAAATGAGGAGGGAAGAAGCCGGGCAATGAATCTCTTTCTGATGCACACACATGTTGTCGGCGTAAAACAGGCATTGGTATTGGCAGCTGGAAGACATGGGGATTTTGATATTGTCGTTAATAGTACGTAAGGCGTTCTAGGATGTATTCAGGGTTCTGGGTCAGGGTTTCTGCAGCCAAGAGCGCGCGGCGGAGGGCGACAGATGTGTGCAGGGCCCGACGTTACTGCAACTGTATTGTCTATATTCTTTTACGTATGAGATTCCATATTTGAGCCAGTAGGAATGTATGTGTATGAAATGGAAGCACTCAAAGCAAAAACACGAGACATGTAAAGGCAGAGGCTGATTTTTGAAAGTGGGTGGTGTAACTTGCGAGACTGTATGGGGTATGGCAGCGCATCCGAGCCCGTGGGGAAAGCAATTCCGGGATGCTGTGGAATCATTATATGGTGAGGCTAAGGTGAGAATGAGGAAACGGTGAGTAAGAGAGTGGCACGATGCAAGGTGAGTCGGACGGTTTTGCCGATTGAAAACGTGCTACTAGGTCGGTGACGGCACTCCCCCCAGACAGTCCGAGGCACAGGCGCCGTTGAGGGGGGGCGTCTGAATAAAGTGGGCAGACCGAAGGTGAGCAAGTGAGGCGGTTCACAGCGTGCAGAAGCTATGTCGTCTAAGTGAAGACTGGTGGAGGAGGTGGGAGCGCAAGAGAACAAACCGGGACGGAGGACGGTCGGAGAGAGTCGGGACCAGGGGTGAGCAAAAGAATTACGGGTAGAAGAGCGATGGGGCCCCCCGGGTGGGGGGGGGGGGGGG